>CAUYPK010061601.1:0-20533 GCA_963574355.1 Loris lydekkerianus
TATGGAGAAACCTCAAAGCACTCAAGCTAGACCTCCCATTTGATCCTGCAATCCCATTACTGGGCATCTACCCAGAAGGAAAAAAAATCCTTTTATTATAAGGACACTTGTACTAGACTGTTTATTGCAGCTCAATTTACAATCACCAAAATATGGAAACAGCCTAAATGCCCACCAACTCAGGAATGGATTAACAAACTGCAGTATATGTATACCATGGAATACTATTCAGCTATTTTAAAAAATGGAGACTGTACATCCTTTGTATTAACCTGGATGGAAGTGGAAGACATTATTCTTAGTAAGAAGAATTCTTAGCATCACAAGAATGGAGAAGCATGAATCCTATGTACTCAATTTTTATATGAGGACAATTAATGACAATTAAGGTCATGGGGGGGGAGAAAAGCAGAGAGAAGGAAGGAGGGAGAGGGTGGGGCTTTGGTGTGTGCCACACCTTCTGGGGGCAAGACATGATTGCAAGAGGGACTTTACCTAACAAATGCAATCAGTATAACCTGGCTTATTGTATCCTCAATGAATCCCCAACAATTAAAATATATTTTTTAAAAAATAGGTATATAATGCAATATATGACCTGAAAACCAGGTGATACTGTGGTGTTAGGAGATGCAAAATACACACTGGTTTTGATATATAAGATGGAGGCCAGAAGCCACTATCCAGTTGCTGGGAGAACAAATCTTGTTTTCCTGATTTATTTGCCCTCAATCAGGGTTTGGTGTCTTTGCCAGAATTCAATCCCTGTAATATTGGGAGCCTGAAGCTCTTGCCAGACTACTAAGGAGGCATGCCTTGACCTTCCAAATCATTCCCCTTGGCCAGAAAGCGGCTTTCTCAGGAGTGTGAGAGCTGTCCAAACTGACCCTAAGATGGCTGCCTAAGCTCAGCAGGCATGCCAGAACTGGCCACACACTAGGATCCTGCAGGCTGCTCCTTCTGGGATTCCCTCCCTCAATGGCAGCACCTGGCTAGTAGATGAGCTGATGTTGAGTTCCATCCTGCGTGGTGATTCAATCCTGGCTTCCAGGCACTGTTTAAGTTCACTTACTTGCTTTCTTAATCCCTTCCAGTAAGCACTCAAGTCAAAAAAACAAAACAAACAAAAAAAAAAAACTGCAGGGTAGGCCTTTCTTGTCTCTAGCCCTCTACCAGAGAGCCAGCCAGCCTCTCCCTGCACCCAGGCACTCAATTTCTGTGCCAGTCTTCCACTGCCCCTGACTTTGCCATTGACTCCTGGAGTCCCCCACTGGTTCACTGTGCCCCTGGAATGATGTTTCTGGTCATGAACTCCAAAGGTGGCTGGAGTCCTCTCTTCCCTGTCTAATCACAAGTGACTGCTAAGGAGATGACATGAGTCTGCCATCTTCCTCCACCTTTGACACATAGTTCTACCACTATTAGTTGTGTGATGTAGAAGTTATTTAATCTCTTCATTTCATTTGGAAAATGTATACAATAATAGTTATATCAAAGGACTATTGTGATATTAAATGCTACATATTAAAAGCTGATGGTTACAAAGACTACAAAATACTTTAATTATCATTTTAAGTACTACTAATTCATTTATTCACACTGCTTAAATAGCCTTTATACTTATTTCCAGATTTCTTCCTATGTTCCACACAGTTAATACTGCTGGACGAAAGAAGTATTAGAATTATTTTCCATTTGTCCTTTCTTTTACATTAATTAAAATAGATATTTTAAAACTATTTCTCCTACCTGTTGGTAATTCAGTCATAGAGTCTAATATACAGATTCTAAATCATCCAATTTACACTGAGTATACATAAATGACAGGCACAGTGCTAGAATTTTCTCATTGTAGAGTATCAATTTATATCTAGTGTTCATTCTAAATGCTGCAGAAATGTTCTTCACATTGATAATTCAAATGATAATTTTAATGATATAAAAGCAATGAAATTAAGAATAAAATACAACAAAAAATTTTGCAGTCATGTTTTAAAGCATTGTTGTATTGTTATAGACACACAAATATATTTTAAGTAAAATGTAGAAGAGCATATAAATTACTACCTAAAACAGAGAATGTCAAAGGGGTAAAAGAGAAGAAGATCAGAATCATTGGCCAAGCCCTTCTAACTATAAGAATCCTCTCCCCTCAAATACATGCTCCCTTAGACAATTTTTGTTTTTCTTTAAAGGTGCAGGAAGTCTGTATGTATGTATTCTGATATGTTGTTTTCTCCCGCTTCCACTGAAAACCACTGACCCACAGGTCACCTACCTACTGAAATTACTTTGCCTATTATAACTCCATAGATTATTTTACTGAACTGTAATTGATGATGAAAATATATCTATTTCATAAACCAAGGATCTTTACTTCATTTTAGTTTCTCAAGGGAATCTTCTCTACATATAAAATGATAAGTTGATATTTATTTTCTTTCACCACTTTAATCACATTTGATTATCTTCTGGCTTCCCCTTATTTCTCTTGAATAATCATCTGAAAATTATATTTTCTCCTTTTAAGGTAGCTGTCTTTTCTCTGACCACTTTTAAGAATTCCTTTTTCTAGTTGACTTTCAGCAATTTTGATATGCTATGTTTTGATGTGGTTTATTTTATGTTTATGTGGCTTTAATCTATAAATTAATGTCTTTCAACTCTTTTGGAAAATCCCCATCCAATACCTCCTCACATAGTGCTTCCTTCCCATTCTCTCCTTAACTTCTTTCTAGGACTCTAATGACATACAGATTCATATGTCTCTTATACTCTTTTCTGTAGCTTCTGTTCTTTTAGTTCTGTTTTTCAGTCTGAATATTTTCTACTAAATTATCCCCTAAGTACTCTAATTCTTCATTTTACTTGAGGACTACTGAAATGACAGAGAGGTCTACAGTTCCACTCTTCTGTTTAAACTATCAATTGAGTTCCTCGTTTCGTGTATTTATTTTTAGTTCTGAAACTTTCATTTGAATTTTTTTTTAATTCACTACTCTATTAAATTCATCTCATTCTTCACTCTACAACATATTACTCACAATTATCTTCAAGTCTAAGAAGTTAAATTTCTTGATCAACTAGGGGATCTGATGTCTTCTTGGATTGTAAGTGAATGCTGGACATTGTAAGGAAAAATGTATAAACTCTGAATGATGTTATCTTCCTTCAAGAGGGTCTACTGGTCTTCTGTTTTGCAGTCAAAGGAAGCAAAACATCTTGGGTCAATCAGGAAGAGAAATTTTGAAGTTGAGTTTAAATCTTTGTGAATCCAACATATTTCCTATTTGTTTTTATTTCCCAAAATTTAAGGAGTTTACTAGGGCCTTTGCCTCATTTTCTGTCTCCCTACTAGTACCTTGAGACTGCCAAATCTAGCCTACATTTTAAGCTGCAACTCTGTGCTTATATTCTTGGCTTCCCACATAAAATAGCTTAGAAATCAACAATACTCCCAAAGGGGAAATCAACACAGAATGCCAAGATTTCTTTTCTATTATTCCCTTTAATCATACCGTTGGTTCCTGAATTATTGATTAAATTTCAATTTTTGTTTTCCTATTCCCATGAGATTGTCAAAAGATTTTACCAGTCATTTCTGCTTAGCATCTTAGTCATTCTTTGTATGCCTCTTACAAATCAAAGATGCCCTGATGGAAAAAGTTCCAAGTTAACATCAGCGTACTTCTCTTTCTCTTCAGAATCTTTATTTCTAAATTTTTATCTCATCTGGTTGCTTTTTCCTGCTTTCAGCTATTTGGAAATCATATGATTTATCTAGCTTCCATAGTTGTTCTCAACAGGATATTTGGTCTGATACAACCTGATACAAACAGAAATCTTCACTATTCTTTTAAGATACCTACCTATGAAACTGAATAGTATTAAATGAGAAGGAAAAGTTATCATGTAATAATGAAATCCAATGTCAATGATGGTAATATATTCTGCAAATTATAAAAAGTAACTCCTCCACTCTTCAGGATATCAGTTAAACCTTTATATTTTACTGAAAATTAACTATGAAGTCTGAAACACTTGAGAGACTTTATAACATGTTCAAGAAGGAAAAGTCATACGATTTTCAAAGGCATTTAAAAAGCAAATGAATAAGAATGCATCCAAATAGCCTAATATGAAAAACTGAAAGAACTAAAAACCCAAACAGTTGAGGAAAATTCAAGTAAGACATTATCCCTTAAAAGAATATATATTTTTTTAATTTGTGGAGATTTCAGAGCATTAAAATAAATGTTGAGATTGGCCATGTGTGATTTTTTGACATGAAAAAAATTTGGGGGTATTTCAAAGTTTATGTCTTTCCCTAAGACTGCCATTTCAAACTAGTCAATCCTCATAAGTGTAATGGTGGAAGACATTTGATATAAGAGCAGCAAATGCCAGCAATATCTCTAAAGGTTACTATAATTTTAAAAGGTATAGTTAGAAATGCTATTCTCACTCCAAATTACAATTTCACTATATTTTTAAAGAAAGAATATAATTTTACTTTTTTAACTAAAAAATATTTCTATTAAAAACGCATATACATCAAAACATGTAAGTTCATAACATATATAACAATAGAATTTTTGCTACTATTAGCTTATATACATCAAAATATCTCTGGTCTAGGCATTTAATCAACAAATTAAAAAATGCTATTTCTAACTTCAAAGACCCTACAATAATGGTTTTCAAAGTTTACTCCAGTGACACCTGGAGACTCTATGATATCCTTTCAGAGAATGCTCAAAATCAAAATTATTTTAATATTAAGACTTTGACCTATTTGACTCATTCTTTCATAAACACATATTTCTGTATTTTGAGTATTTCTCAGTTTCAATTTCAAACACAGTAAGTATCATTAGATATAACCCATATAAAAGTTATTTTGGGTCCTCAATAGTGTTAAGAGTATAAAGAGCCAAAAAGTTTGAGAATTAGTTCCCCATAACCTGAAAGATAAATTTAGAGATAAAATGATAAAACAAAGACATATTGCTATGTATGCAGAGCAATTTTTGAAAATCTTACACAATATAAAAATTGCAAAAATATGTTACATGTTGTATCAGTAAATCCTGTGTCCAACCATACCAATCAAATATAGTAAAAGTCAAAAAACAAAGTTCTCCATAATTAAAATTCCTGTCCTCACAGGAAAGATTTTTATGTTATTGATGTGATCTTCTGTCACTTTATCTCTTTTCAGTGTGAATCATGATGGTAGAAGAAATATACTGCACAAGTGCCCTAGAACATATTCCTAATTCTTTTATTCCCTTTGCTCCCTAGATAACTTAAACTTCAATCAATACAAGGAAATTTTCCCCAGAATAAAATAAACTTTATCTCAGACACAGAACTAAAATGACATTTCAAGTATTATCTTTTTTTGTTTGTTTCACTTTACAAGTAGTGTAAATCTAGAAATACACACTTTTTAATAAAGAAATAAGTAAGGTTCTGTGTTTGTAACATACCCTCATTAGACTCCTTACCCAAAGAATATCTTCACCTATGAATATACAGGGAATTCTAGTCCTTTGTTATTGTTATTATTATAATTTGGAGCTCTCATAATATACTTCTCTTGAAAACGTACATGAAAGAAAAAAATCACCACTAGGTAGCTAATGATATTTAAGAGAAAAATAATTTCTTGATTAAGTCCCCAAGAGCCCACCTGATTTCTAAATAAAAACATTAGTTTCAAAACACTGTTCTATAGTATTATGGCAAGAGTAACTATATTATACAATAGTTTTCACTGATTTCACTGTTTTAAGTATGTATAAGTGGTTGGCACTTGTGGTGGCCATGAACATTAATAAACAAAGCATGTCAGTGGAGAAAAAAGAGATGCAGTTGTGCAAAAATAAATGTGCACAATCAATATCTTCCTATCATTTACACCAAGGATGTTACAATAAATGTAATTAATCCGCCCTTTCAAAAGTGGTTCCTACCACTGAAGGACCAAGACAGTATTTTAAAGATATAATTCAAGGTTAAAATTACTTACTTTAAGACTACAAGTATGTTTTTCTTTCATTTAAATCAAACTGATTATATATATATATATATAATATATGATTTTAAAATCTTAAATTTGGAATTTAACATCATATAAGGTATAGACCTATTTGAAGTCTATAAGATAAACAGAAGGAAATCTTAAAATATATTTACAATACAGAAGTGTCATTAGTAATAACCATGCTTGTTACATATTATGTTTCTACTAAAGTCTTTCAAAATACTGTAGAATTAATCCCTAACAATAAAATTTTTTTTCAAGTGTTGTAGAATTAAATTCTAATAATATGAATAAAAATTTATAATCAAACTATGCCTAATTTATAATTTAATTATATCCTAGCTTTTTCAGATGTGCACAATAGTTATATTTTATACATATATTTAAATAATTTTTCCACTCTAAAATAATTTTTGCATAAACTATAAATTTATAAATAAACGTTCATCTACATGGTCAGCTTATTGATTAAAAAATTAACATATCACCATTACTATGTAGTTAAATATTTTTCTTACACTGAAGTAGGTAAATGTGGATATGTGTCCTGCATAGGATGACTTTGCATGTCCTCCAGGTAGCCTCAGAGGGCAGTGTTGGCAATAATGATCCATCTGTTCACCACTGGCAACTAGAAAACTTCTAATGAAGACAGATGTGGGCCACCCTGTACAAACAGGCTGCAGGGTGTTAATGAATCTACCTAATGGTCACTACTTGCCACTCTTGACTGATTGATGGCCTAAAAGGTTTAATTTAAAAACCAAAAAGGAGTATTTCAGGTACCCATTAGTCTTACCAAGACACAGCCTTCATTTTCTCTTACATACTTACCTTTACTACTTGTCTTTATCAATTCTAAGAAAATATTACTATTATTTATTAGACTCAATCTTTAAAAATAATCTTAACACTTTTTTTAATTTTTTTATTAAATCATAGCTGTGTACATTAATGTGATCATGGGGCACCATACTAGTTTCATAGACCGTTTGACACATTTTCATCACACTGGTTAACATAGCCTTCCTATTCCTCCTAAACTTCTCTGCTGACTCACAAGATAATACGATATGATATTATCATAATATGATACAGCAATACTATATAAGAAACACAAAGGTAATATCTTCCTGTCATAAAATTCTTTAGGCACATTTATATATAATTTTATAATTAATATCAATTTCTCTAAAATGTTTCTTTTAAAATATTATTAAATATCAATAGGTTTTTTGGAAAACAAAGTTATTTTACTCCAGATTCCTATTGAACCCAATTTATGAAATATTTATATATTTATAAAAAATTTAGAGAACTAGTTACTTTATTTCCTGAAAGATGCTATGGGTAATGCCCACATCTTTAGGAATAATTTAAGTAGTTGTTTTTCATAATAAAGTAAGTATCACATTATACCTAAGCTCTTTAAAAATATCTAATGTTGTTGAAATAGATTCTTAGGAAAATTGGCATATAAAAAAGTAAATACAATACATGCATTCTAAAAGTAAAAACTTACAAAGAATATATGCACATTTCATGCACAAATAAAACTATGAGAAATATAATTTAATGTATAATAATTTTAATTAAGTTAGAAAAAGTTTCCACAGTTTGTAAACATTATTGTTAAAAATTTCACTTTCTATATAAAGATTTAAGATAACCTGTTGTCACCTCAGTCACAAATGGACTATTTATTCTTATAGCAATTCAGTTTACTAGAGTAGACAAACACTAATGAACTATGTTGAGATTAGCTGGCTATAATTAACAGTCACAACTCACATGAACACATGCACACAACATATATATATATGTTGATAGATATATAGATATACACACACACACACATACACACACACACACACATATATATATATATACATATATTACCCTAATAACTATTTTTGGAAATAAGAGATGTTCCTTTAGGAGAATAAATCTAAAATAATGAACAGAAAACTCAATGTGAGTTTTTTAAAAGAAATAGAGAATAGGATCACTGGAATAATATTAAATCAGGCAAATTCAAAGGATAATTCTAAATACAGCATCAAAATAAGCATATTATAAAATTCATAAAAATACTAGTTTTATCCATATGCAGGCTGTGATGTAGTAATCACAACTTCCATCTTCAAAAACAATATACAAAGATGAATTACACATGGCTGCTTCTGTCATTCAAACCATCTTAGGATATCAACATAAGAAAAGATGATAATGATTTTTTTTCAAATAGCATTAATACCTTGAATGCAATAAGCACATTCACATGCATTTTTTTCATTTCTTGTACAATCCTGTAAAACAGTAATTAACAAAACTCCCATTTTATAAATAAAAAAGCTCAAAGAAAGTAAGTTACTTTTTAACATCCACAGTAAATAATAAAAGATGGAGCAAACTTTCACATCCATATTTTCTAACTCATAATCACCATGGTTGTCTTTATTCACACATTTCAAAGTTGGAAGTGAGGTCTACTTGATTTACACTATCACTGTACCTTATTATACAGCAACATTTCACTTACCTAGGTGCCATTTATTCAGCTGGATTAGATATATAAAGCAGACAAAGATCAAAATATATCTCTAAGTATAATTTCTCATGGGCAAAAAAAATTACGATTTAATATTTTTTCATAGTCAAGTACACGGGATCTTCATTCAACTACTTGCTTATGTTATTTTTCCAAACTTAACAATGCCTTAGTGCCCCATAAAATTTTTCCAAAAAACGAAACTAGAGGGCCTCTACTAAAAATCATCAATATAGTGGCAAGTTCAGTAATTAATCTAATAGAGTGGGCTGTGAGTGGAGCAGGTACAGAAAGTATAGAGAGGGCACAGTATCAGAATCAGCCAGCCAAGGCTTGAGAGATCAGAACACAGGAATAGATCAGAGAGCAAACTAACCTGGCCAAAAGACCCTTTCTGGTCCAAAGCTACTTTAACTGGTCTACCTAGATTTGCCTTGACTCTTGCTCTGCAATATTTTCAACTGAAGTATGATCCATGAGCTGGCAAGAAGAACGCATGTATACTCAATACTTTAGGGGCAATATGTTCTCTGTATAAGTCTAGTAGGCCTAATTCTTCTAGGGTTGCTTTTAAGTCCCTTGTTGCTTTGTTTAGGTTTTCTTTAGAGGATCTGTACAGTTCTGTCAGTGGGGTGTTGAAGTCCCAAGCTAATTATGGTATTGTAGGATTATCATATGGTTCAGACTGGTTAGGGTTTGTTTTACAAATCTGGGAGCATTTAAGTTGGGCGCATATACATTTAGAATTTGATATGTTTTCTTGTTATATTGATCCCTCAACCAGTATATAATGACCGTGTTTGTCTTTCTTTACTTTTGTTGTTTTAAATCTGCTTGTATCTGCAAATAAGATTGTGATGCATTCTTTCTTCTGATTTCTGTTTGCCTGAAATACTGTTTTCCAACCCTTCACCCTGAGTCTCAGTTTGTCCTTATACAGTATCTTCAAACTGCCTAATACCTGGCACCACAGCTCCCTGTGTCACAACCCCTACCCTCTTAATAAGGTAAGACATGAGCTTCATGGACTCTCAGTGATAAAATGTGACCACAACATCAAAGGCTCACCAAGAATAAAGGTCTATCCTGATGTAGTCCAGTTTAATTAAGATTAGATAAAAATAAGGAAATCCATCATACAATCCGTATGAAACTGAAGAACATTATGTTAAGTGAAAAAAAAAAAAAAATAGGCACAGAAACAAATACTGAATGATCACACTTATATGTGGACTCTAAAAATGTCAAATTCATATAACCAAAAAGTAGAATTGCATGGTTAGCAGAGGCAAGTGAGGAAAAGAGGAGATTTGAGAGACATTGGTCAAAGGATACAGAATTTCAGTTAGAAGAAATAAGTTCAAAAGATCTATCATACAACATGAAAACCACAGTCAATAGTAATATATTACATACTTCAAGATAGCTAAGAGAATAGATTTTAAGTGTTCTAACCACAAAAAATAAGTATATGCAGTAGTGCATATTTTAGTTTCACTTAGCCATTCCACAATGTATACATATGTTCACCATAAAGATATATAATTTTGTCAAAATTAAAAAGAGAAATAAAAGAATTAATAAAAGTTAATGACCATGAGCTTGGCGCCTGTACCTCAAGCAACTAAGGCTCCAGCCACATACACAAGAGCTGGTGGGTTTGAATCCAGCCCAGGCCTGCCAAACAACAGTGACAACTACAGCCAAAAAACAGCCAGGTTTTATAGTGGGTGCCTGTAGTCCCAGCTACTTGGGAGGCCGAGGCAAGAGAATTGCTTAATCCCAGGAGTTGGAGGTTGCTGTGAGCTATGATACCACAGCACTCTACTCAGGGCGACAGCTTGAGGCTGCCTCAAAAAAAAAGTTAATGAGGATGAATTTTATCTTAGAAATTAATAACATTCTTTGAGACGAATGTCAACAGAAACCAAACTGCTCCATGATTCCCTTCTACGGAACTCATCAAATTAATTTGGAGAAGGATCAGGACCCAAGAGTGAGAAAGAAAAGATCAGATATTCAAGTTTATTGCTGCTATAGTTAACTTAGGGTAACAGACCACCTGGTAGATTTACAAACCAGAAAAGTACTATTTTGGAGCTAATGATAGAAAACCATTAGTTTAGGGTATAGAAGAGCTATGGAAATTTTCATTTAGATTCTATAATGTCAAGACAGAATTGAAACCTTTAGTCTCCTAGAATAATCGTCTAATGATACACAGAAATCCCAAGTCATAAAAAGCAATATTATTTCAAGATAAATTTTAGACTATACATTTAGGAGTATTTGAAGTTCCCAGAAACCTGGAAGGTGTCAAATATCCTCTAAATACTCAGGGAAAGGTATAGAATATATCATAGCACAGAGAGATTTCATGGATAGGAGGTTATACAAATATAAATGCATATGTACCAGGTTATCAACAAGGGAGGATCATTCCAAATGATAAATGGAGTTGGAAACATTAGAAAAACAGGAAAAATATGTTTGTATTTTAAAAAAAACAAAAAAGGTGAGGTGCCAAATTCAGTGGATTGATATATATAGTCTAGACCTCAAGACATAATGCCTATGTTCAAAACATATATCTAGCAAGGCATTAAAAGGGGCCTCCACATTTTTACACTATTCATAATCTCCTTTCTGAGACCTTCCCTAGCCATGTATGTTTATTTTTACCACTCAATTATTTATCTTCCTACATACTAAACCATTTCTTATTTATAACTTCACACTTTCCTATTTATAGTATAACTTCACTCCTCAGACCCAATAATCAGTTTCGGCTTTTGAAATTTCCCTTCCCTCCTTATCTATATATTAGATGTTGCCATTGTCATTTTTATGCCTTTTCCCTGCCTCTCAAAGCTGCTGCCCTCTACCATATCCCCTCAGCTATAATAGTAAGATCAAAAAAGTGACTGCAGAAGTCAGAGGATCAATTGAAGTGAATGATGCTCTATGAGAGTCAGGTGTTCTGAGGGCTAATATAGGATGTTCACACAGAATCGGAGGCTCTACATTAAAAGCCAAAGGCATTAAAAGCAATAAAAATAACTATTAAGATTTATCAGTGGGTTTAGTTTTGAATATCAGTGAGTATTGATCCCTCCTCCTGACAGTAATCCCAAACTGACAACTCATGGAAAACCAGAAGATATGGCCTTCTTTTTCCCTAATACAAGGAAGTCATTGTTCATTGAATTTCCCTTCCAAATGCATGAAACAAGGAAAAATGAGAAATACAAGGTAATGAGGTTCTCTCGAGAAAACATGATCACTTTTTCTTCAAAAATTAAAAAAAAAAAAACTCTGAAGGAAGACCATCCTTCTGAGAATCCCAGAATACAGTCCTGGAAATAGATAGCTTTGATTTGGCTTTACAAGATCTATTATTCTGACAAGGAATCAGAATTTATTTAAAACTAAAGATGTGGTTAATTTGTCTAGAGGCATGAATTGTGTCATGGGTCAAGACTTCCTGAATCTTAGCCAGCAAGACCAGATTCTCTATCCAGAGGTCAATAATTCTAGTCCTTGAAAATATTTCAATTTTGAGGATGGCTAGAAATGCTACAAATTCCTCCTCTGCATAACAATAAGATAAAGAAGGCCAAGCAGGGGTCAAAGCTCAAGCTTTATAGACTTAACACAGGAAGCAAAAAGAAGTTATTAATTAGTTCAGTCCAATATATAACAAGGTCATGGCAAATAGTTTAGTTCAATAGACGCTACAGTAAGAACTGTTAGTGCTTACTGTACTAAAAGTCATTGCTAAGACATAATCAAGCATTATGAGAAGAACTGAGAAGCATTGTCAAATAGGAGGAAGCAAGATTATGAAAAAATTATGAAGACAGTTCAGCCATCCTTAACACTATACCTCCCACACAGCAAAGAGGCCACTGAAACCCAATGCTAATCCCTTCCAATTATGTATTACTCTTTGACTCAGGGATTTTCTCCAGCTTCTACTTTCTATTCTATTTTGAACTCATTTTCTATATTAAGGGACACCTACCCTATAGGATCTGTCTCAGTTTAGTCCTACCCATTTGGTAAATCCTGCACAAAGTACCTCAACACTTTATCTTTGAATGAAGATCAGAAAATTATTGCCACAGACAAGATCCAGAGGTATAGCATTTCTTATCTTGACTATGAAAGCTAGTCTCTTATTCCCATTTTATTGCTAGACTCTTATAGCTAGTCTCTTATTCCCATCTCTTCCATTTGCAGGTTCACTCTTAACACGGCCAAATATTCCCCAAATAACAAATCATGTCACTCCTTTGATAAACTCTCTATAGACTCCCAACTACAAAGTCCTTACATTGGCATACAAAGCCCTTCTATCACAATTAAAACTGTATCTTTAAGAACTCTACTCCATCTCTATTGCCACTACTGTCATAGTCTCCCACTCTTGCCTTCTTCATTCTAGTGTTCTTATAGCTGAAAGACCTTATTTCTTCAAGGGTGTTTAAATTATCAAATCAACACAAACCGATCAGTCATAATCAATGGTCATCACAGTTCTCATGTTTGTTTACATACATTCTGTTCCAGTCTAAAGATAAAACAGTTTTAGGGCATAGTAGGCTATGGCTCTGATGAACAAAGAAAAAAAATTAAAACTGAAAGAAACCAAGTATGTCATTTTGACTTAGTTAAGTAAAATAAATACCTACCAGTGGATACAATACAAAAGAAATGTTTTATACATACTGTGAATTTGAAATTTCTGTATTTTCAGAATTATACAAAATATACACTATTAATAGAATATTATGTTATCTATCACTATAATAAATATTATAGTACACACATCCCCCACATCCTCTATATCATTTAAATTAATTCTCACAACAAACTGTATTATGCCCCTCATTTTACAGAAGAACCTTATAAAAGTTAAATAATTTCCCCAAGGGGCCACAGCTAGCTAACCATAGAGCAGAACTCAAACCAAAATCTGACTTTCATAAAGTTCATGCTATAACTTTTTAGTATTTATGATTTTAAACCAAAAAGAGGAAGAAAAGGATTTTTAAATATATAATATCAAGAAAGAACTCCCTGACTTATATACATATATATATATATACATACATATAAAGAATAACAAAGATTTAGACATCAAGAACCTCTAAACTCTACAACGTAAGAATTCATTTAATTTTTAAAAGAACATAATTAAATATAGGTCTCTATCAGTATCCAAACTCTCTGTACATGAATTCAAATATTTAAATAATGACTTGCCAAATATCTTACTCAAAATTCAATAAACAAATAGAAACCCAGTATAAGGAATCTACAGATATGTGCCAGCAAAAAAATGTGCCCTGCACAAATCTAAGCAGGACATAGAGAATGGTTTGCAGTTTTCTCTCAATGTTGTTCTGATGAGATCACTGATTTTATTTAAAGTACAGTACATTACTGCAGTCCTCATCTTTCTATTTCCTATGCCTCCCCCAAGGTTTAGCACTACTTTGGTCCCAGTTTTTGTCTCTGCCAAGTGGCTGAGGATGCAATCAACCTAAATAATTTAAATATTTCTAGAATCTATAACATACTATTTCTCTGTTTATTTATATTACAAAGTAATATTCAATATAGAACAGTTTCATTGTCAACTCCAAATAACTTTTTTATAGATATTATTATTATTCATATTTTACAAATTTAGAAGGAAGAATATTGAGGCTTAGAATGGGAAGACAACTTTCCTAAGGTCACATTGCTAGTATGTGAGAGAGCAAGATATTGAATGTAAGGTGATTCTAAAGACTAAACTCTTTACCACTGAGCCATTAATAAATCAAATAAGTCTTTATTTCTATTATATAGTTCTTAACATTTTACCAGGAATGAGTATGATTTCAGAACATAAAATTCACTGACTGTAGTAAAAACTACTTTACAATTAGACTTGAAGACATCAGATGCTCTTCCAAAGATAATCATTGTTTAAGCAATAACTAAAAGCTTTCATCCTCTTCCTCACTCCTCTCCTCACACATAATTTAGCCCATTTATCTTTTAATAATATGATGCTTTCCTCTCATCTTTATTAACAGCTTCTATCTCTTCTTTAATGCCTATAATTTAAAAATTGGTAAAATTATCTTAGAAAATGAAAGGACCGAGCAATAAGACATTTGAATACAGTAACTATAACATGACAACTAATTTATGTTTGAGGAAAAATAAAAATTTAATTGTATGCAAGTCTTCTCAAATCTTTTTCCATCATCAAATCTAAGCTCTTTCAAGACTACCACCACATATTACTAACTGTAATAAATTTCTAAGTGCTCGTTATGTTTAATTTTACTTATTCCAAACTAAAACTTTCTATTTAAGATCTATAGTATTAGTAAAAAATGTAATATTATACTAATCTAAAGAAAAATATATAAATTATATCTTTAAAACACAACATTTAAAATCCAAATAATTTTGATAAGCTTATATAGATTAATAAAGATGAATAGAAATAGATTGCTACTAGAATGTAATATTTTCATTGGGCAGAACTTAAAAAAAACCCTAAAATTTCCATTTAAGCTTTGTACAAGTGAACTTCAAATTTTCAAATCTTGCCATATAATTTTTAAATATTTGTTTTAATGAATCTGAGAAATGAATAAATAAATGTCAATACAGAGTCAAAGTATTGGCGCCACCTAGTGAAATTTTACTCAGTTACTTGAAATAATAAGCTAATACAGCAACTTCATAAAATTTGTGTTACCAAATCAAAGAACTTCAATAGAAACAACTGTTAAGTGTTTTGCACAGTAAAGAGTTCTCAAGGCCAGCAGAACAGATTATGAAATATATAGCAAAATTTTCAAAACTAGCTCCTCCTACTAGATAAAAAAAAATTATTTTATGGTACAGAACTGAAAGCATTTCTTAATCAAAATAAAGTAGAAATCTTGTCTAACCCAGAATGAAACCTAAAAAAAAAAAAAAAGAATATCGGGCGGTGCCCGTGGCTCAAAAGAGTAGGGTGCCAGCCCTATATACCAGAGGTGGTGGGGTCAAAACTGGCCCTGGCCAAAAACTGCAAAAAAAAAAAAAAAAAGAAAGAAAGAAAAGAAACGTTATCTTAAAGACTTCCTCAATATTAAGGAAGATAATAAAAATTACTTTTTGTTTCCAAGATGCATTCTTGAATAAAATAGGGTGAATAAAAGTTAAAATTTGTATTCTTTAAGATGTTCTCAATAGATTTAGAATGTGAAATATATTCAATAAGTATATTGAAACAATTTTTGTACATATAAAAATTAAGTAGATCTTAAGGATAGTTATGACAAATCAAAAACTTTTCATCATTTATTACAATATTATATTTAAGTGACGGATTAAAGATGGAGGCCGAGTAACAGCTTCCCTGCAACTGGGCAAGGTAAGTCTGGGGAGATAAGACTCCAGGCATCTCTGGCTGGTAGGATCTGCCTATAATCATCCCTTTGAGGATACAGGGAGTCAGCAAGGGACTTCTGGACCCTTAGAGGAGGACAAAAACAGTGAAAAACTGGCAAGTGGTTGCGTGTGATCAACCGACCTAATCCCACCGACAACCATAAGTACAAGCAGCAGTGAGACTGCAAACCAGAAAGGCCCACCTGTAAACTGTTTCGGTGTTTTTTGACTTGGCTCTCAGTTGAACTGCCTTGGGGAGAGCTTGAGCAGGAGTGCAGAGAACTTTGTGCATTGTCTGGGGCCCCAGACAGAGCTGCTGAGCTGGCCTGCAGGGAGCCATTATAATAGATCTGCCCCAGCAAGCTCCGCCCTCAGGGTCCCAGAGCAAGGATTGGGTGGGACCTAGTACCCTAGTGACTGAGCAGCCTAAAGGCAAGGACTGAGCTGCCTTACAGCCTTAGGGGCAGAATGAGACGGTTTTGGCACATTGGAGTCTCGGGCTATTGCCCTGGGTACAGTGCCATGGTGTCACAGCTCATAGCAACCTCAAACTCCTGGGCTTGGCACCACCCGGACCTCCTCAAGATCTGCGCCGCGATCCCGCACCAACCAGGCCTCTGCAGGCCCTAACCAGGAACTGTGGGAGCCACGCAACCCTGAGCCCACCCTCCTCTGTCCTCCCAACCTCCACACTGGCCCACTTATCTGGCTCCATACTGGTAGCCGGTGCCCACTGAAGCCCTCCCTGCCTCTGCACAGAGCCCTTCTCCTGACCAGACACTGCTGAAGCCTTGGGCTCTCTGTGCCAAAGTCACTGGGTGCCAGGCACTCCCAGAACCGTGCGCATCACCTCCTGCCCTATTGCTGGATCCGGTGGTGTCACACGCCAGAGCTGCTTCCACAACCAGAACTCCCTAGCTGGAGCAGCCCCAGAGGAACTACAATGGGTCACTCACTACAAAGATTCAGCAACAATAGAGTGATCACACAGAGGTCTAATCTTGGAGAGACACCTCCCCAAGTCTGAGGATGGCCAGAGACAATGGTGAAAAACAATCATGAGGCAAAATAAACAGAAAAACTCTGGCAAAATGAATAATCAGAGTAGATTAACTTCCCCAAGGATAAATGGGGCAGACACAGCACAAGATCCCATGCACAAACAAATAGCTGAGATGTCAGAAATCGAATTCAGAATCTGGAAAGCAAATAAGATCAAATTAGAATTCCAAGCAGTAACCCAAAAGATATCTCAAGAATTCAAAAAATTCAAAGACCAAATGACCAAAGATTTTGACACATTGAAACAAGAAGTTGCAGCCCTCAAAGATCTGAGAAACATAGTAGAATCCCTCAGTAACAGAATGGAGCAAGCAGAAGAAAGAATTTCTGTCACTGAAGACAAAGTTTTCGAATGCTCCCAACCTCTCAAAGAGGATGAGAAATGGAGGGCAAAAACAGATCACTCTCTCAGAGAGCTCTGGGATAATTTGAAGAAAAACAATATTTGTCTTATAGGGATCCCTGAAAGTGACAAAGTGGCTTCACAAGGCACAGAGTCACTTCTCCATGAGATTATGAAGGAGAACGTTCCAGACATGCCATGAGATTCTGAAATTCAGATAGCAGACAATTTCAGAACTCCAGCACAACTCAACCCAAATAAGACATCCCCCAGACACATCATAATCAATTTCACTAAAGTTAATATGAAGAAGAAAATTCTGAAAGCAGACAGAAGAAAAAAAAAACATCACCTACAAGGGGAAGAATATTAGAATAACTGCAGATCTCTCTGCTGAAACCTTCTAAGCTAGAAGAAGAGGGTCATCGACTTTTAATCACCTAAAGGAAAATAACGTTCAACCCAGGATCCTACACCCAGCTAAACTGAGTTTCATTTATGATGGAGAAATTAAATACTTTAATGACATTCACATATTGAAGAAATTTGCCATAACTAAACCAGCTCTCCAGGATATTCTCAGACCTATTCTCCATAAAGACCAGGGTAATTCTCCACCACATAAGTAAACTCACCCAGAAAATTTTGATCAAATTCCAACTTCCACAGTCACAAAAGAATTAAAAATGTCCACCGGACTCTAGAAAGACTTATCAATATTCTCAATTAATGTGAATGGTTGAAACTGTCCTCTAAAGAGGCACAGGTTGTCTGACTGGATACAAAAACTCAAGCCAGATATCTGCTGCATACAAGAATCTCATCTTACATTAAAAGACAAATATAGACTCAAGGTGAAGGGATGGTCATCTATATTCCAGGCAAATGGAAAGCAGAAAAAAGCAGGCATTGCAATCCTGTTCGTAAATGCAATAGGCTTTAAACCAACCAAAATCATTAAGAATAAGGATGGACACTTGATATTTGTTGAAGGTAACACTCAATATGATGCGATCTCAATTATTAATATTTATGCACCCAACCACAACGCACCTCAATTTATAAGAGAAACTTTAACAGACATGAGCTACTTGATTTCCTCCACTTCCATACTATGTGGAGATTTGAACACACCTTTAGCAGTGATGGATACTCTAAAAAGAAGCTAAGCAAAGAAATTTTAGATTTAAACTCAACCATTCAACATCTACACTTTACATGACATCTAAAGAACATTTCATCCCAACAAAACTGAATACACATTCTTCTCATCAGCCCACGGAACATACTCCAAAATCGACCACATCCAAGGCCGCAAATCTAACCTCAGCAAATTTAAAACAATAGAAATTATTCCTTGCATCTTCTCAGACCATCATGGAATAAAAGTTGAACTCAATAACAACAGCAACCTGCATACCCATACAAAAACATGGACGCTAAACAACCTTATGCTGAAGAATACATGGATTATAGACAAGATTTAGAAGGAAATCACCAAACTTTTGGAAGAAAACAGCAATCAAGACACAAATTACCAGAACCTCTGGGATACTGCAAAGGCAGTCCTAAGAGGGAAATTTATAGAACTGTAAGCCTTCCTTAAGAAAACGGAAAAAGAAGAAGTTAACAACTTAATGAAACATCTCAAACAACTGAAGAAGGAAGAACACTCCAACCCCAAACCCAGCGGAAGAAAAGAAATAACCAAAATCAGAGCAGAACTAAATGAAATTGGAAACAAAAGAATTACACAACAGATCAATAAATCCAAAAGTTGGTTTTTTGAAAAGATCAATAAAATACATAAACCTTTGGCCAAACTACCCAGAAAAAAAAAAGAGTAAAATCTATAATATCATCAATCAGAAATGGTAACAATGAAATAACAACAGACTCCTCAGAAATTCAAAAACTCCTTAACAAATACGACAAGAAACTCTACTGTAACAAATATGAAAATCTGAAAGATATTGACCAATACCTGAAAGTATGGCACCTACAAAGACTTAGCCAGAATGAAGTGGAAATGCTGAACAGGGCTATATCAAGTTCTGAAATAGCATCAAATATACAAAATCTCCCTAAAAAGAAAAGCCCAGGACCAGATGGCTTTACATAAGAATTCTACCAAACCTTTAAAGAAGATCTAGTACCTATACTACTAAACCTCTTCCAAAATATAGAAAAAGAAGGAATATTACCCAACACATTCTACGAAGCAAACATCACCTTGATCCCCAAACCAGGGAAAGACCCAACAAGAAAATTATAGACCAATATCACTAATGAATATTGATGCTAAAATACTCAATAAGATCCTAACAAACAAAATCCAACAACACATAAAAAAAAAAATTATACACCATGACCAAGTCGGCTTTATCCCAGGGTCTCAAGGCTGATTCAACATACATAAATCTATAAATGTATAATAATTCAACACATAAACAAACTAAAAAATAAGGACCATATGATTCTTTCAATCGATGCAGGAAAAGCTATTGATAATATTCAGCATCCCTTCATGATCAGAACACTTAAGAAAATTGGTATAGAAGGGATATTTCTTAAACTGATAGAGACCATCTACAGCAAACCCACAGCCAATATCGTATTGAATGGAGTTAAATTGAAATCATTTCCACTTAGATCAGGAAGCAGGCATGGTTGGCCACTGTCTCCATTGCTCTTTAACATTGTAATGGTAGATTTAGCCATTGCAATTAGGGAAGAAAAGGCGATCAAGGGTATCCACATAGGGTCAGAAGAGATCAAACTTTCACTCTTCACAGATGATATGATCATATATCTGGAAAACACTAGGGATTCTACTACAAAACTTTTAGAAGTGATTAAGGAATATAGCAATGTCTCGGGCTACAAAATCAACACCCATAAATCTGTAGCCTTCACATAGA
This sequence comes from Loris lydekkerianus, assembly GCA_963574355.1. Lineage (NCBI taxonomy): Eukaryota > Metazoa > Chordata > Mammalia > Primates > Lorisidae > Loris > Loris lydekkerianus. Next base: position 20,373 of record CAUYPK010061601.1, read on the forward strand.
CCAACAATAACCAAGCCGAACAAACAGTCAAGGACTCTATTCCTTTCACAGTAGTGCCAAAGAAGATGAAATATTTGGGAGTATACCTAACAAAGGACGTGAAAGGTCTCTACAAAGAGAACTACGAAACTCTAAGAAAGGAAATAGCCGAAGATGTTAAC
>CAUYPK010061605.1:0-57813 GCA_963574355.1 Loris lydekkerianus
TATTGTAATTGTTTTGGGTATATATTTTTATTTTTGAAATTTACCAGTGGCTGCTGCATTTTCCACCTCGGCTTATACTCGAGTCACTAAGTTTTCCCAGTTTTTAGGGTAAAATTAAGGGGGTCAGCTTATACTCGAGTATATGCGGTAACTTTGCCATTTAAATTAGTATGTAATGGGGGAGACATAGAGTGAGAATGAAAAAAAAAGTCTTTTGAAAAGTGAAAATTACTAAGATTTCCGGAGGCCTAGGTGGTGGAATTAGTTTTGTCTTGTTTTTGTTATTTTTTAATCTTGTCATCTTTTCTGTTTTAGAGAAGGCAGTTAGAAGTAAGCAGCAGATGGTTGGTAAAAAAGAAAATTTAGTTTGTACACAACACAAATTTAGTTTGTACACAACACAATAGACACCTATATCACATACCCTTTATAATTTAAAAGACCTGCACTGGAAAAATGTTTACACAAATCAAAATTTGAAGTATAATGCTTGAGTACACTTTTTTGTAATCAAGAGAATAATATGATTCTTTTGGGAGAGGGTAATGTGCTTAATTGAGGTTCATACTTAGTGTTCTTTGTCATCAAAATTGATTGCATGTGTTTGTTGGTGTTGCTCTGCAATGAGATGTTATGTATTTTATCTTAGAAGATGTCTTTACACAGATAGGTATGTACTGCCAAACAGTAATATTAGTCCAAAAGCATATGATTTTAGTTGAGTGTATTCATTACTTGGAAAGCATTTATACAGTACATTGATATTTGCCTTTTGACATGTCATAACATTGCAGATTAATCACTTTGAATGGAGGGTTAGGTGAAAGCTCCTTGAATGCACAGTTAAATGGATTTTGATATATGGAAATTTTTTTGTGTGCTTGAGTCAAGATCTAAAGAATGCTGTAGGTTGAGGTTGGAAAATGTATCTGCTGCAAAACTGTGTGAGAATGAAGATCTCACTTGTCGCTTGTGATTTGGACAGTATTAATTGTTGTCGAAGTGACTTATCTTACAGTAAAAGTTTCACATACAAATATATATATTTTTTCCTTGTACTTTTTGATTGAATTTATTAAGAAACATCAGGTTTGCAGCAAAATCTCATTTCTGGAATTATTCTGTGTTTGGAAATAGTAGATTGAAGGTGGCTCTTGTTTAGAAAATTTCAGTATCTGCCCTGAGCTCAATAAAATCACAATAAAACTGTCATTGCTAAGCCCTTGAAATCCTTTGTGGTGGGGTAAATCAGGATATTCAGCTTTTATTACTGACAAATATTTGTGAAATTGACAATGACTAAATTTATGAGAGCAAATGATGCCCACTGTTGATACTACTAGGAGACTTCGTCTCTAAAAATAACTGGGTGTTGTGGCGGGTGCCGGTGGCAGCTAAGTGGGAGGCTGAGGCAAGAGAATCGCTTAAGCCCAGGTGTTTGAGGTTCCTGTGCGCTATGATGCCACGGCACTCTACCAAAGGTGACAGAGTGAGACTCTGTCTCCAAGAAAAGAAAAAAAAGATTTTTCCATAGAGTAACTGCACCATAGACTTAAAACACCTTCCATGTTCACAAGCTTTGTAAAATTGTCCAACTAAGTTTTTATTTCTACAGCACGTGTTGTGACATAGCTTAGCAGATTCCACTACAGGTTGTGCTAAATTAGTTTTTTCAGCTTCTTTGAAAATATTCTGCCTGGCTTGGCACCCGTAGCTCAGTGGTTAGGGCATCAGCCATATACACCGAGGCAGGTGGGTTCGAAGCCGGCCCAGGCCTGGTAAACAGCAATGACAACTGCAACAAAAAAATACCCAAGCATTGTGGCAGGTGCCTGTAGCCCCAGCTACTGGGAGGCTTGAAGCAAGACAATCTCTTAAGCCTGAGAGTTGGAGGTTGCTGTGAGCTGTGACCTCATAGCACTCTATGGAGGGCAACATAGTGTCTCTGTTTCAAAAACAAACAAACAAACAAAAAATATTCTGCTTGTAGTTCCATCCAGACTTATTCATATAGGCTAACTTTTCAGTCACTTCAAATTAGCATCGGCTCCTTGAGTAAGAACTTAAAATTGTTGGTAACATCTGCCAACAAGAGACCAGAAAAATTAACAAAATCATTTTTGTTATTGTTACTCCCAATGGCTCTCAAGTCTTAAAGCATTGTTCTTACAGAAAAGCTAATGGTTTTTTAAAATTTTATTGCCTCAGGACACATTTCTTAAATTTCTCTAATTGAGCATGATTTACTTAACCCACCATTATCAAATGACTTACCTCACTTTGCTAACAAATGAGCCATGTGGAAACTTTAGTTGCAGGTTCATTTTCTGCTGTGGTGATATTTAATTGAAAATTTTTTCTGACCATTGCTTTCTGATGAATTGGGAATATCATGATGACTGCTCACTCTGGTCATTTATTTTTAAAGACAGACTCTCAAGCTGTCACCCTGGGTAGAGTGCGGTAGTGTCATAGCTCACAATAACCTCCAACACAGGCTCAAGCTTTTGCTCAGGCTGGTCTTGAACTCACTAGCTCAAGCAATTCACCTGCCTTGGCCTCCCAGAGTGCTAGGATTACAGGCACAAGCCACCATGCTTGGCCCATCTCAAAAAATATTATTTTGGGGGGCAGCGCCTGTGGCTCAGTGGGTAGGGTGCTGGCCCCATATACCGAGGGTGGCAAGTTCAAACACGGCCACAGCCAAACTTTAACAAAAAATAGCTCGGCATTGTGTTGGGCGCCTATGGCTGAGGCAAGAGAATCATCTAAGCCCAGGAGTTAGAGGTTGCTGTGAGCTGTGATGCCACGGCACTCTACCAGGGGCGATAAAGTGAGACTCTATCTCTAAAAAAAAAAAAGTTAACATAGCTATGGACATAGCTATTGCATAATAAACACAATGACTAACAGTTATATGACAAAATAATCTACCCTCTTTTCCTTTTTCTTTTTTGAGATAGAGTCTCAGCCATATGGCTGGTGTCAAGCCTGACTCATAGCAACCTCAAAGTCCTTGGGCCTCAGCCTCCCTGGTGGCTGGGACTACAGGCATCTGCCACAACACCCATCTAATTCTAGCAAAGATGGGTTCTTGCTCTTGATTAGGCTGGTCTCGAACACCTGAGCTCAAGCAATCCCTCTGCTTTGGCCTCCCAGAGTGCTAGGATTACAGTGAGCACTGCACCCAGCTCCCTCTATTATATCTCGAAAGCACAGCATCCAAAGTCTACTTTTCTTGCTTTGACATTATGAGTGTGAACTGGCAATAAAAGTAAAATAAAATGTCATGGTACAGCAATAAACAGGACACTAAAGGTGCTACCAAGTTATAACTGCATCTCTATAATGTCAGTTTACATTGCCAAAAAGCAAGGTAAAGCAATGAGAGTGCCACATGTAATCTCTCTCCCAGAATATTCAACTCTGCCATTATGCCATAAGAGCCCCCATTGGTAATACATAAACGAATGAAAGTGGTTGTGTTTCAGTACAACTTTATTGTCACTAAAATTGGAATTTCGTATAATTTTTATGTGTCACAGAGTTTCTTTTATTTTGCTTTTTCCCAATCATTTAAAAACAAAAATTATTCTTGATCACAAGCCATACAAACACTGGCATTGGGCCAGATTTCAGCCTTCGGCCTTAGTTTACTGAGCTGTAGTTTTTCTGCCTTTCTGATGCAAACATGATTGTAGAAAGATTATTAGGAGTCAGGAAACCTTGGTGCTCCTACCAAAGTTGTATGACAGATAAGGTCAAATACCTTTGGAAGGTGTTCCTTGACATTCTTTCTTTCTTTTTCTTTTTCTTTTCTTTTTTTTTTAAGATAGAGTCTCACTTTGTTGCCCAGGCTAGAGTGCCAAGGCATCAGCCCCCAGCTCACAGCAACCTCAAACTCTTGGGTTCAAATAATCCTCCTGTATCATTTTCCTAAGTAGCTGGGACTACAGGTGCCTGCCATAACACCTGGCTACTTTTTTTCTGTTTTTAGTAGAGACAGGATCTGGCACTTGCTTAGGCTGGTCTTGAGCTCCTGAGCTCAAGTGATCCTCCCATCATTCTCTCAGAATGCTAGGATTACAGGCCTGAGCCACCACTCCCAGCCATCAAACGTCTTTATTATGTAATCTTAATTTCTAGTGTGTACCCAATAATTACCTCTTATGTGCCTCTCTGTTCTTATTTGAGCAGGTATTCCATTGTTGAAGAGCAGCAGGACAGAAAGTTGAGTGGTTTTGCTCTTTGTTAGAAGGGAAGTTCACATGTGAGTTCACCACACACACCTTGGCTTTTTTCTGGAAGCATTTCCTGGCTTTTGGTATAGGAGAATAGAATCCAAACAAAAAGTGGCATTGTGGGCAAAGAAGGAAAGATGCAAGTCTGAGGCCACTAATGAAGTTGAAATTTAAATCAGGGAAAGGAGGGAACCTCTAAGATTCTAACCTGTAAATCTGCGATCAGGTTTCTGAAGCCATTGACTGACCTCAGAAGTACACACATACCAGAGATGATTCTAAGCAGCCCAGCAGAAAACAGCTGGTAGGCTAAAGATCTGAGCAAACATTTTGGCATCTCCCTAGCACCAAAGAAGCTAAAATGGAAGTTGAAACCCTCCCAAAGTAGAGGAACCTTATTATACCTGAGTTTTTCATTGAGACCCCATCATGGCTGCTCTTAAGATTGAGGGCAGAACTGAAATAGACTAGCCTCAGGAAAATGTGATTCAGTCACTATTAATCACTACTGCTGCCAATTGAACAGCCTTCTTTAAAGGAAGAACTTTTATAAATTTTTATCTATAATCCAGTACCCATTCAGCAAAATATTATAGGAGATTACAGGACTTAATTGACCAAAAAACAATAGCAAAAAGAAGTGAGTTCAGTAGAAATTACCTAGTTATCCGTTGCTAAGTATGAAAATAAAAAGGAGGAAAAATACAGAAAAGAGCACGAGAAACCTGTGGGACACACATACATATATTTAATACGTATGATATAATAGAAGTCCAAGAAAAAGAGGGCATATACAATGGAATAGGGGAAATACTGGCAAATAATTTTCCGAAAACTGAGAAAGGTTATCAAAGCACAGACAATGCAAGGAAAACCATATTGGAACCCATCATAGACTTAACTGCTAGAAATGAAACAGAAAATCTTAAAAGTTTCCAGAAGAAAAGCAGTTACTACCTTCAGGGAACAACAATAATAGTAATAATAATAAAGCTCATATGTCACCTGAAACTGTGAAAGCTAAAACACAATAGAATGATTTCTTTCAAGTGCTAAAAGAAAAAATGTTAACCTAGAATTCTAAACCCAGTAAGCGTGTCCTTCAAAAGTGAAGGCAAAATAAAGACAAACTAAAGCTAAGAGAATTTATTGCCAGTAGCCTAGCACTAGAAAATATTAAGGGAAGTTCTTCATTTTGAAAGAAAATTATACCAGATAAAAATAAGAACTTAAGGAAGAAATGAACAACAGTAAGGGAGTAAATAAAAATTTTGATTTTAAAATGATAAAATGATCATTGGCTTACGGGATTTAAAATACGTGGGAACAGGCCAGGCGCAGTGGCTTATGCCTGTAATCTTAGCACTTTGGGAGGCCAAGGCAGATGGATTGCTTGAGCTCAGGAGTTTGAGAGCAGACTGAGCAAGAGTGGGACGCCTGCTGCCTACTAAATATAGAAAGAAAGAAAAAAAAAAAAACTAGCGGATGTCATGTCAGCCTCCTATAATCCCAGCTACTCCTAGCTACTCGGGATACTGAGGGAAGAGGACCACTTGAGCCCAAGAGTTTGCGGTTGCTGTGAGCTATGATGCTACGGCAGTCGATCCAGGACGACAGGGTGAGACTTTCTCAGTAAAATAAAATATGTGGAAACAGTGTATAACAACTGTAGAACAAAAGGCTGGAATGCATTTGTAATCTCAACCTCTAAGTGAAGAAAATGGGGTATATAACTAAAAAGCTAATAGAGAAGAAAATGGAAAAATAATTGATTACTCCAGAGAAATGCAAAAAAGGAGAACAGGGAGTAAAAGAACAGATGGCATAAACAGAAAACAAATGGCAGGTCAGAATGTTTAAATCCAACTTTGCTAGTAATTATACTAAATATAAAAGGAGCAAACATTAAAATTGGGACAAAGTTTGGAAGATTTAAACCTAACTTTGCTAGTAATTATACTAAATGTTAAAGGAGCAAACATTAAAATTGGGACAAACCTTAGAAGACCTATCTATATACTGCTTACAAGAGACATATTTTAAGTCAGAGGAAGCAAAAAAATGGGGAAAAGAAAAATGTCATGTACATGTTGACCAAATGATTGGCTATATTTATGTTGGAAAAAGTTGTAGGACCCCCAGGTAACACTAGAGGTAAAGAAGGGCTTTGCATAATCTAAAGTGATAAATTCAACAGCAAGATATATATATATATCTCCCCCCCCCCCCTTTTTTGGAGACAGTCTCAGTATGTCACCCTCCGTAGAGTGCTGTAGCATCACAGCACACAGCAACCTCAAACCCTTGGGTTTAAGAATCGCTTCTCTAACAGCAAGATATCTTTAAATTTTGTGTATCTAATAATAATACAGGTCTAAAACACAAAAAGGAAAAGTTGACAAAATGAAAACATTAAAATAGACAAAACCACAACTAGATTACTAGATTAATGCATCTCTGTCAGTAAAATAAAACAGGAAAAAATCAGCAAGGATATGGAAAACTTACCATATATACTCGAGTATATATGGTAGTTGACAACCGTGGAACACTTTACTCAACAACTACAGTGTGTATATGTGACTTTCAAGTATTTATGAAACATTTACTAATATGTACCATACGCAGTACCATAAAGCAAATTTAAAAGCATATTGAGGCCAGGCTCGGTGGGTCACACCTATAATCCTGGCACTCTGGGAAGCTGAAGGGGGAAGATCACTTGAGCTCAGGAGTTGGAGACCAACCTGAGCAAAAGCAAGACCCCATTTCTACTAAAAAATAGAAAAATTAGCCAGGCACTGTGATAGGTGCCTGTAGTCCAGCTACTCAGGAGGCTGAGGCAAGAGGATCACCTGAGCCCAAGAGTTTGAGGTTGCTGTGAGCTATGACAACACAGTACTCAACACAGGGTGACAAACCGAGACTCTGTCTCAAAAACAAACAGACCTTGACCTTCGCTGGATGTGCTGTATGAGTCCCAGCCATTTGGAGGCTGAGGCAGGAGGAAAATGAAATAAATTTTTTTTTTTTTTTTTTTTTTTTTTAAAAAGGCTTGACCTTTACCTCAAAACATACATAAAATTAACTTGAGATAGAGTATAGACTGAAAGGGATTAGGGGTGTCCAACCTTCTGGTTTCTCTGAACCATATTGGAAGGAGAGTGAGTTGTCTTGGACCATACATTAAATATATGGACACTAACAAAAGCTGAAGAACACAAGAAAGGCTGTTCATAATTTTCATGATACCCATGACCACAGATAAGCAAAAAGTGTCCTCATATGATCTGCATGTAGCCCAGAGGCTGTGGGTTGAATACCCTGAAGGTAACATAAGATAATATCCTTAGACAAGGTGAAGATTTCTTGAACAAGATACAAAAAGCACTAACTAAAAAAAAAAAGATTGATTAAAATTAATCCAGATTTTAATTTTGAATTCATTCGTATACAAAGTTCTGTTTATGAAAAGACAGAACTAAGAAATGGGAAAAAGACAATATAGTTTTAAAGAATGAACCAGAATCCACAGAGAACTCAAACGTATAAGCAAGAGAAGAACAAGTGATCCCATCGCAGGCTGGGCAAGGGACTTGAAGAGAAACTTCTCTGAAGAAGACAGGCGCCTGGCCTATAGACATATGAAAAAATGCTCATCATCTTTAATCATCAGAGAAATGCAAATCAAAACTACCTTGAGATACCATCTAACTCCAGTAAGATTAGCCCATATCACAAAATCCCAAGACCAGAGATGTTGGCGTGGATGTGGAGAAAAGGAAAAACTTCTGCACTGCTGGTGGGAATGCAAATTAATACATTCATTTTGGAAAGATATTTGGAGAACACTTAAAGATCTAAAAATAGACCTGCCATTCAATCCTATAATTCCTCTACTAGGTATATACCCAGAAGACCAAAAATCACATTACAACAAAGATATTTGCACCAGAATGTTTACTGAAGCCCAATTCACAATTGCTAAGTCATGGAAAAAGCCCAAGTGCCCATCAATCCACGAATGGATTAATAAATTGTAGTGTATGTACATCATGAAATATTATGCAGCCTTAAAGAAAGATGGAGACTTTACCTCATTCATGTTTACATAGATGGAGCTGCAACATATTCTTCTTAGTAAAGTATGTCAAGAATGAAAGAAAAAGTACCCAGTGTACTCAGCCCTACTATGAAACTAATTTTTGGTTTACATGTGAAAGATATAACCCTGTTATAACCTAAAAGGAATGGGGTGAGGGTGGGGAGGTAGGGGAGAGGATTAGTGGAGGGAGGGTGATAGGTGGGATTACACCTGCGGTGTATCTTACAAGGGTACATGTGAAACTTAGTAAATGTAGAATAGAATTGTCTTAACACAATAACTAAGAAAATGCCAGGAAGGCTATATTAACCAATGTGATGAAAATGTGTCAGACTGTTTATAAAACCAATGTATGGTGCCCCGTGATCGCATTAATGTACACAGCTATGATTTAATATTAATAAAAAATATATATCTCATGCCCCAAGGTCATGAAAATTAAGTCCTGTATTATCTTGCAAATTTTTTATGGTTTGCTTCAATGTTTTATGGTATGCAAACATTTTATGGTTTGGTTCATTAATCTACTAGGAATTAATTTTTATGTGTGTTGTGAGATTGGATATCTCCATTTTTCCCTTATGTACATTATAGTTTTTTGATGATAGTTGTAAAGTTTCTCAAAATTGCAAAGTTTGTCTAATAGTGCACAAGAATCCAAAATATATCACTTTAACACTGATATATTGCCAACCTTTAGAAGTTTTGCTATTTTGATGGAAAAAAATGTGCTCACTCCTTTTCTTTTTGTTAGCTATTTCTTTGATTCCTGGTAGGGTTGAATATCTTTTTTCAAGATATTGAAAAAAGGGCTAGTTACATATATTTATGACTTGTTTATTTTTGTCCTTTGCCTGTTTTCTGTTGAAATGTTCATCCGAAGTTTGATTTGTAAAAGTTTTTTTCAAATGTTACCAACATTTTTCCAGTTTGTAGATTAATATTGTTTTTGATTATTTTCAAAAACCTTTTAGTTTTTATGTAACCAAAGCTGCACATTTTTTCTTTATGATTTCTGACATGTCTGTCATATTTAGAAAGGGCTTTGCCCTTAGATTAAAAGAAAATATAGATGAATATTTGATGGATTGGTTGAATTTTTAATTTTTAACTTTTAATTATTTAACTCTTTGGAATATGTTTGCTATAAAGAGGTAGCATAATTTGTTTCTTCCAAATGCATGTCCAGTTGTCCTTTCTTCGTCACTGATTTCCAGTGACATCTTTACCACACACTAAACTCCTACATGCACAAAAATAATAATAGATGCTATCTCTTCTTTGCTGGAATTCCTCTCTCTCTCTGCTGTGTAGACTTAGTTCCAAACTTATTTGGAACTTAGTTCCAAAATTATTGCTCCTTTTTCTGTGAATCTGTATTTTATATCTATTTCTCAAAACATTGTGTTATGATTTTTTTAAAAGTAAATAGAGTTGCTTTCTCCTTGTTGGTAACTTTCATAGGAACTGCATTATACAGTGTATCATTGCTCCAAGCCATTGGTAGGAATAACAGGTATGTGTCCTATATCCCTATCAAAATGTAACTCAGAATCTCCTGAATTCTGTGTTGTTTCTTTTTGTGGTTGGGTAGGTGAAGTAATATTTTAAATAGCTGGCATATCCATTTTTTGGTTCATTTTTTAATTAAGTAGATCTAAGACAGTGTCTCACTTTGTCACCCCTTGATTACAAGTGATCCTCTTTTTTTTTTTTCTTTTTTCTTTTTTTTAAGACAGAATTTTACTTTCTGGCCATCAGTAGAGTGTGGTGGCATCACAGCTCACAGCAACCTCAAACTCTTGAGCTTAAGTGATTCTCTTGCCTTAGCCTCCCAAGAAGCTGGGACTATAGGTGCCCACCACTATGCCCAGCTATTTTGTTGTTGTAGTTGTCATTGTTGTTTGGCAGGCCCCGCGCGGATTCAAACCCACCAGCCCCGTGTATGTTGCCGGCGCCCTTGCTGCTCAGCTACAGTAGGCCCCAAGCCAAGTAGGTCTTTTAGAAAAGCCTTGTTTGTTATCCATAAATGACTATTTCAATGTCACCTGGGAAATAAACGGTAGCAGCCACACTAAAACTAATACGAGCTTCAGGTTGTAAAATATTCTGGTAACTCTTGTAAAATGACTTCAAATAATTAATTTGAATCACTTTTTTTCCTAAATGATAAAAAAGATTTTGAAAGACAGTTAAATTTAAGGAAGACCCAATCTTTTGCACAAATCTTTTGCTCTGAGAAACCTGTCTCAAAAATGCTGGCATAAATACACATAACATGTCATTTGTTATTTCATATAAATTCTCTTGCAGATTCAGTTGTGCTCAGAGATGAGAGAAACCCCGCAGTAGGAGAATGTGTGTGGCGTTGTGTTGCTTCCTACTGTTGGTTGGTTCAGTGTTGCCCAAACTGAATTAACCAAAGAATTTTTTTTCTCTCACATAAATTAAGATTTCATGAAATTCACTCTGGGAATTGTCGCCTTATAGACTGTATAGTAGAGGTCATGGGGATTCTAAAACATAGGACAAGATTATAGTATATACATATAAAAACAAAATTTTATTTTGGTGTTTTCTTAATATTCTGAACTCTAATTGCCATGGATGACCGTCACCATCAGCTGAGGAAAAAGCCACTCCAAAAGAAAGCAAGGTTGCAAAAAATCAAATTGGAAATTCTGAGTTATCGGGATCATTGGAAGATTCAGATAATGATTGCTTTAACTACAGAAGAAGGTAATTAGTACAGAGCCAATCCCACATGTCATAGACTAAAGCCTAAGAAAAAGAGTGAGATGTCCAGAGAACTGCTGTAAGGACTTCCACTTAGAACAAAGAGATGAGTGAAATTGCTGATATTCTTAACTAAAATTACCTTGATTCAGATCTTGATTGTTTTATAGTAACATTCCAATACCGTCAGGGATAATTTATAACTTAAATTATTTCTCTTGTAATCCTTTTGTCACTGCTGGCAACCTGATGACAGAAAAATGTCTGTTTGCCTTTGTTAAAACTAATTCTTCTGCATCTCTTAGGTTCTTGGTTGTAGATGAGCTAATTAATATGTTTAAGTTTCACATTGGTATAATTTTATTTAAAATTTAGCACTTAGATAAGATTTTGCATATAGTCTTTTGAAATTAAGACAAAGGCTTTTATAAACAATTATTCACAAAACAACTATAAACAAAATATGGTTCTAAAATTTCCAGTTATTTTATCTTACTATAGACATTGGAATAGAATTTGAATTTAACTATACTATAATATAACTATGACTCTATTACTCATATTAAGTGTATTTTATGTTGATCATTAATGAGTTTGAAAGTAAATATGAAATTAATCTTGGGCTGACTTTGAAAATTTTTAATGTTATATTTGTTTTTAAAGAACATTAAATAAGAGGGGTGGGCAGTGGGGATTAAAAAAAAAAAAAGAACATTAAATAAGGCTTGGTATCTGTAGCTCAGGGGCTAGGGCACCAGGCACATACACTGGAGCTGGCGGGTTCAAATCCAGTCCAGGCCTGCCAAACAATGACAACTACAACCAAAAATAGCTGGGCGTTGTGGTGGGCGCCTGTACTCCCAGTTACTTGGGAGGCTGAGGCAAGAAAATCGCTTAAGCCCAAGAGTTGGAGGTAGCTATGAGCTGTGATGCCACGGCACTCTACCGAGGGTGACAGTAAGACTCTGTCTCAAAAAAAAAAAAAAAAAAAAGAACATTAAGTAAAATACGTAAAATAAGAAAGCTAATATTCATGGAATCATGTTTTAATGACTTTCAAATCTCTCATTTAAGTGAGTTTCTTTGCAAAACTGAAGATGATGAAGCTGTCAGCAGAAGACAGGACTATCAGGTATGATTTTTAAAATTTGTGTTTTAAACTGCACAAATTTAAAACATAGGTATTGCAACATAGCATTCATACTGAAATTGAAATGAAAATGTAAATGAAAATGTGCATGTTTTCTTGTAATGTACTTCTAATATCAAATTGTCAATAGTTCAAGTTTCGCTTCTGCTTTTGAGTGGGGAAATAAAATGCCCAAATGAGAGGGAGAGAAAAGTTACATACCAACACCTTTTAGATTATCTTCTCAAATTTTATAACCAGTTGCAGCTTTAAGAGCTTGTTTGTAATTTAATGCATTTATACTTGTATTCGATCAACTCAGGTCCTTAGAACAGAGTACATTGAGAAGCAAAGCACTGTAGGAATGGTTATTATGTTATTAGTCACCAGCTTTGTGGTCTTGGATATGTTACCTAATTCTGAAATTGCGGTGGTTTAAAGGAGTTAATACATACTCTTTAAATCAACAATTTATTCTCAAGAAATGATAGACTGGTAGAATTTTGCAAATATTTCCAGAATGAATTTAGGACCGTCTTAGGATGACAGCAATACTAGTTTTAATAATAGCTAACAGTGAATATCAACTGTCAGGTGCTATTCTAAGTATTTTTCATATACTCTGTCACTGAATCCTCGTGTTCATCTTCACCATTTTACAAATGAGAAAACCGAGGCACAGAGAGGTTCAATGGTTTGGCCAGGTCATTTCTATGTTTAATAAGTACTAGAGCTGGTGTTAGACTCTAAGTCAGTGGTTCTCAACCTTCCTAACGTCGCAACCCTTTAATATAGTTCCTGAGGGTCGTGACCCACAGATTGAGAACCGCTGCTCTAAGTGGTCTGGACTAGCTCTAGAGTTCATGTTCTTAGCCACATTACTATTTATTTTTATTTTTATTTTTATTTTTTGGAGACAGAGTCTCAAGCTGTTGCCCTGGGTAGAGTGCTATGGCATCATAGCTCACAGCAAGGTTCAACTCGGGCTCAAGTGATCCTCTTGCCTCAGTTTTTTTATTTTTAGTAGAGATGGGGGGTTTTACTTTTGCTCAGGCTGGTCTCAAACTTATGAGACCAAGCAGTCTGCCTGCCTCAGCCTCCCAGAGTCCTAGGATTACAGGTGTGAGCTACCACACCCGGCCATTCTTAGCCATTTTAATAATTACCTATCTAAATAATAGTAATGATATGGTAACAGCCAATTAAATAGCATCTATTGAGCCAATCTCTGTTCTAAGTGCCTTGTGTATGTTAACTCATTTAATTCAACAACTCTTTGAGGAGTTACAATTATCCTTATTCCCACAGATGATAATATTAACTTTTCTATGGTGCAAGTCTTTCACACATGGTAAAAACCCACCCACAGTTAAACCACAAACCTCAAATGAGTCTTTAATTCTGCCCAGTATACTATATTTTCCCAGTCTATTCCTGCTCTTCTAGACAACTGTCTTACCTTCTCCTTAAACCATCAATAGCTCCTTTCTCCTGCACTCTCAGTACAATTTTTCTTTGTGAAATAGAGGCAGTTTCAAGAAAACCACTACATCTCAGAGGTTTGCTATATACATAGAGAGGTCAGGTTTGAAGTCCAGTTTTTTCCTCAAATATCCAGTTCCCACACCATTTATTAAGACTTTATTTTTGCCATGTATAACTGAAAAAATCAGTTGACCCTATAGGTATAGAACAATTTCAGATCTCCTTTTTCTTTGTGATATTTTTCTTAATCCTTGTGCACGTACTACACCATATTCATTACTGAGGATTTATGTTACTACTTCTTGTTGTCAGATAACATCAGACTTTCAACTTGATTAATTTGTCTTTCAAGATTGTTTTGGCTATTCTACATTTTTTATGATTTCATATAAATTTTAGAATCAACTTGGCAATTTCTTAACAAAAGATTATTAGAATTTTTGGTTAGAATCACCTTAAATCTGTTGATCAATTTGGGAGGAAAATTGATAACTGCACCGAGTCTTCCAATCTGTGAAAACTCTCCCTTCTGAGGTTGTTAGGTTTCTCAGCAGGGCTTGCGGTTTTAGTATCATGCTTTTACACATCTTTTGTTACCTTTATTTCCACATATTTGATATTTTTGAAGCTTCTATATGTGGTATTTTAATATTTGTATTTTCTGATTGTTTCTTGCTAATTTGTAGAAATATAATTGATTTTTTTAATGACCTGCATCCCAAAAGGTATATGTTTAATTTTTATACATTGAACTTGTCTCTTAAGATTTTGCTAAATTTTATTCTATGAGGTTTTCTCATAGATTCCTTAGGACTTTTCAGATATATATATAAAGTCATGTCATCTGTGAATAACAATACCCTTTCTTTTCTTTCTTTCTTTCTTTTTCTTTTTCTTTCTTTTTTTTTTTTTTAATGAATTAAGTATTCCTCTTTCTTCACCTTCCTGAGTGTGAGAATCAGGGAGGGAAAAACAATGGCAGCTTCTTGCTTTCAGCATTGTTCTGGTAATGACCTCAAAGATGGTAACTTCACTAATGGAAAGGTCATTGCAGAACTGTGGTATCCCACCTCCCAGGACTATTCTGTGGCCTACTAGGAACTGGGCCACACGGCAGGAGGTAAGTGGTGGGCTGGCGAGCAAAGTTTCGTCTGTATTTACAGCTGCTCCCCATTGCTCTGGTTGCCGCCTGAGCTCTGCCTCTGTCAGATCAATGGTGGAATTAGATTCTCATGGGAGCCTGAACCCTGTTGTAAACTGCGCACATGAGGGTATCTGGGCTGTGCACTCCTTATGAGAATCTAACGCCTGATGATCTGAGGTAAATGTAATGCACTTGAATCATCCCAACACCATCTGCCTTGCCCTACCCCAATCCATGAAAAAATCATCTTCCATGAAACCTGTCCCTGGTGCCAAAAAGTTTGGGGACCATTGTTCTGGAAGACCACACCTGTAACCGGCTCCTTCAGTTTTTCTGATACACTTCATTTCCTTTATTAAATTCCTTCCTGCTTAAAACTGAACTGATTTAGTATTTGGCACAGAAAGTGAGAAATAGACCCCAAAAAACTCTCAAAAATGAGAATCTCAGACTGATTATTGCAGAAGAATAGTAATATTTCACTAATTTATGCTAGTAGAAACTTAGAGGAATGGCTGGGCACCGTGGCTCACACCTGTAATCCTAGCACTCTGTGAAGTTGAGGCAAGATGATCGCTTGAGCTCAGAAGACCAGCCTGAGCAAGAACAAGACCCTATTTCTACTAAAAATAGAAAAATTAGCCGGGCATTGTAATGAGTGCTCATAGGCCCCAGCTATTCGGGAGTCTAAGGCACGAGGATAACTTGAACCCAGGAATTTGAGGTTACTATAAGCTAGACTGACTCTTATAGACAAGTGAAGAAAGAATGTGTCATGCTTCCAGAGCTTAGTAATTTTTATGTTTTGCTTACAGACAGGTGAAAAAGAGTATATCACCCTACCAGATCTCATTGATTTTCCTTCACTTCCTTGTCAGCCTGTTTCTTCAGGAAAAGCTGATATCTCTTTATTGCAGATGGAAAGTAAGTGTGGTGATCCAAGTACAGATCATTCTGTGAGGTAAAGCTTAGTAATATTAATGGGGAGTTATTGTTTAATTGGTATAAAGTTTCAGTTTTGGAAGATAAAAAGGTTCTGGAGATGGATGGTGATGATGGTTGAAAATACTTAATGTACTTCATGCCAGTGAACTGTATGCTTAAAAATGGTAAAAATGGTGAATTTTGTTATATATATTTTACCACAATAAAGTTAAATTATATGAATTTTATGGTGATTACTACATACGTTTAGTCACTAATATTATTTCTTTTAAAAAAAACATACTGCCTGAACATAGTAACTCATGCCTATAATCCTAGCAGCTTGGGAGGCCGAGGTGGGAGGATCACTTGAGGCCAGAACTTTGTGCCTGAGCAGTATAGTGACACTTCATCTCTACAAAAAATAGAAAAATTAGCCAGGCATGGTGGCACACTCCTATAGTCCCAGCTACACAGGAGGCTGAAGCATGAGGATCACTTGAGCCCAGGAGTTTTGAAGTTAACAGAGAGCCACAATGATGTCATTGTGCTCTCTAGCCAGGCAACAGAGCAAGATCCTGTCTCAAAATAAAATAAAATAAAATAAAATAAAATGAAATGAAATGAAATGAAATGATAAAATAAAATAAAATAAAATAGTATGTATACACACTATAAAATATACATTTGCCATGTAAGATTTAAGTATAACAACTTTGGATCAAAGAAATTTGCCAAGAGAATTAAACTAAAAATTATAAGATAAGTACTTGAGCTTCTAGTTTCTAGATATATTTGGAAATGCAGAAAAGGCCCACTGTCTTATAAATCTCCTTAGGTATCACTCTTGGAGACTGAAGTGACCCCTTGAATTCCCTATAGCAGTAAATGCTGTATTGCAGTGAGAAAGACAGTTTGGGGGAAAATTTATTCTTGCTATTTTAGACACTTTTAAGTTTATACTCCATATTTTAGGTTACAAACCATCTTTGAGCTTTTAGATATTAATGAATATGGATTACAATCTCTTTAGGAGAGAAGATTATTCAACAAATGAAACAAGTAAAGGAAGAAAGAAGATATCTGGAAAGAATTAGAGAAGAACTAATTAAAAAAGTCAAAAAACTATTTGAACAAAACAAATCAAAGCAATGTCAAGGTAAATTTTATTATATCCCTTTCATCAGTTAAAAAAAACGTTTTACAGAATTGACCCTTTTGGAATAAATAATAAAGTTATAATTAATAGTTGCTGTTTTACTCTTACAGTTTAAGTGGTTCATGATTGAAGAGAGTTCAGTCTAGAAAACGTGAAATCATTTTTCAACTCTATTTTATACAATAAATGCTTTACATAGGTTTTTTAAAATTAAAACTCAAATATTTTTATAGTTGAAATTCATTGATCTATTTATTTATTCTTCCATTCACTTATTAAATAAATATTTATTAAATGTCTATTGAATCTAGCCACTGTTCTGGGGGCTATTAGCAGACACGGTCTTCCCCTTTCCCTCCTAGATCTTACGTTTCAGTGGGGAAATGATAAGGTGAGCGTGAATGATAGATCCTGATGAATGCTGTGATAAAGGAATTGCCGAATTCTGTGGATAGAAATACAAAGGAAGAACACTTACATTAGGCGGAAGAGATCAGGAGACGCTATCTGGAGAAGGTTGGATGTGCCAGGATCTGGAGTGTGCCTTTTCTTGGCTCAAGGTCCTTCCAGGATGCTTTTTCCTCTGCCATGTACTTCTCTTCCTCCCTTCCACTCCCACCTTCGTCCCAGTTCATGTGGTTGTTTCTACTAATCATTCAATGTGAAGTTAGATATCACTTACTCTAGAAGGCTTCTTCAAGTCCCTTGGACTCTCCTATGTACTTCACTTTTTGGTGTGTGTATTTGTCTGCCTTGCTTAAGCGAATAAATGAGGGAAGTTAAGAAAAGTAAGTAGTTTTCTTGCAGTAGAATTAGTGACAGTGTTTGTTAGGTCTGGTGGAGATGGAAAGATAAGCCAGGGCGAAGAAAGTGTATGACAATGGCTCAAGAGATGACTTGAGAAGCCTGCAGTTTCGGTTACGTAAGGATGAAAGGTATATTTGTAATTAACTGATTTTAGGATTATCAATTCACAGCAAAATTGCCGTTTCCGCACTAGAACTGACTGAAGGTTATAGGCAATGTCAGGAGATATTTCTGAAGATTCTGCCTCAAAAGGTTGGTGATACCCTGGAAGTGGTGGCAATAACTCTTCCTTGTTGTAGTGATAAGAGAGTAATTTTGTCAAACAAATTTGAACAATGGACTAGAAATCATAGGATCTAGATTCTAACCAAATATATCTTTTACTTAGGCAGGTTATTTCTCCTCCTACACCTTCCTCTTTCTGTTTATAAAATGGGACTGATCAGTCACTCTCTATTTCAACAGGAATATTTCAAGATAAAAAATACCAGCCTTTGAATATTTATTGAGCCTACTATGTCCCAGGCCCTGTTTATTTATTTATTTTGTTCTCCTGTGTGACAGGTGGGATACTCACCACTATACAAAGGAGGATCAGGCCTTGTTTTAAATGCCTGGGGGTACAGCAGTGACACTGGTAAAGATAGGCCTCCCCTTAAGGAGCCTGTGTCCTAATGGAAGGAGACAGACTATAAACAAATAATAAGTAAGACAGTATCTGTGACTGATCAGAGCTGAGAAATCTGTTAAAAATAGTATTAGTAAAAAATGATGGGGCAAGAGAAAGGTGCTTTAGCTAGGATTATCAGGGAAAGCATCTCTAAGGAGATGTCATTAAGATTTTATGAGTAGGAGTTGGGTGTCTAAAGAGGGAGAAAGCAGTCATAAAAGAAAAACAGGCTTGGCACCCGTACTCAGTGGTTTGGGCGCCGGCCACATACAACGAGGCAGGTGGGTTCGAACCTGGCCCGGGCCTGCTAAACAACAATGACAACTGCAACAAAAAGATATCCGGGTGTTGTGGTGGGCACCTGTAGTCCCAGCTACTTGGGAGGCTGAGGCGAGAGAATCACTTGAGCCCAAGAGTTTGAGGTTGCTGTGAGCTGTGACACCACAGCACTCTACTGATGGTGACGTAGTAAGACTCTGTCTCAAAAATAAATAAATAAAAGAAAAGAAAAAGAAAAGGAAAAACACTAAATATCAAGTTGTACACTAAAAAAGAACATTAAATATCAAAGAACACTAAATATCATTAGATAGAAATGACCTTGTGGTATTGAGGGTCTGAAGTAGGCCAGTGTTGCTGGAGCATGATAAACAAGGAAGAATATAGAAGGAGATAAAGTCTCAAAGGTCAGCAAGAAGCAGAAAGGCCACGTCCAGGAGTTTAGATTTTATTCTAAATAAGGTGGAAAGCTATTGGAGGATTTTAAGATAGGGATTTACATGATTTTAAAAATACAGTAGAACCTCCATAGTGTATATATTATTGGGTAATATAGGGAAGTGATCCTTACCCAATATAGGGAAGGGACTTCCCTTACAATATAAAGAAGCAATCAACTGTGGAGGTTCTTAAGCTGACCTAATTTTCATACCCCAGGCATGCACCACATGTGTGTATCAGTACAGTAGGCCTAGTTCCTTATGTCAACCACTTCTGCATGTTGAGCAGTTTGTTATAGTCCTTTGGGTGGTCAGCTTATAGAGGTCTTACTGTTACTTTAGAAAGATCATGACCACTATGTGGAATAGCTTGTAGAGGGGCAAGAATGCAAGCAGAGAGACGAATTAGAATGATAACGCAGCTTTCTTGAAAAGTATTGCTGGAACTCTTTTAGTAGTGGTACAAATGGAGGTTGCTGAAGGATTGGGTAACAGGGCATGAGGGAAATAAATAGCTAAAATCTTGAGCTCCAGTTCTATCTAGCTACATAATTTTAATCAAATCACCTTATAATGCAGAATTCTTAAATTTGGAGTTTCCATTTCTATGATAAAGTAAAAGAAATGAACATAAGCACATTCTGGTATACTGGCATGAAATTTGTATTCCTGTTAAGTTTGTATTTAGAATTTCATTGGTGTCGATGTGATTTCCTAAACTGGTAGTGTTGAATTTCCAGATTTCTCAATTGCAGGGGTCTCAAATTTGAGGAACTCTATCCTATAGAATTTGGGGGAAATATGTGGCATAATTTTGATAAATAATAAATAAGAATAGTTTATTTCACAAAACATTAAGTCATTATGAGGGCTGTAAAAATAGGAAAAAAATCATGTCTTTTACTTTCACAGTTTTAATTATATAAATAACTATTTCAAGTAAGATTATGGGAAATTAATCCATGGATTAAAGTAATCAAAATGAATATACATACATATATATTTATAGACAATATTTTTAAAATAAAGATTTTTCATAAGCAATTGCATGTTTAAAGGAGAACTTGGTTGGGGTTGCTGTATTTATTACTGTTTTATATATTTTTTTATTATTACTGTTTTATATATTTTCAGGAATGTTCTTTCATTACCTAACAAACCTAACAAACATCTCTCCCTTAGTCCTTTTGTTCTCAGCATATGAGAGAAGAAGAAGAGGAAATCAGAGGAAAACAATGTAAATTGACATTAACTCTGTGGTCCTTTCCACCTTTAATCATTTTCAAACTATAGTTTTGCTTTTCTTTATAGCCTATGATGATTGGAAGAAAAAATACTTTCAAACAAAGAAAGTCACAGCATCATTGGAGGAGGTTTTAACAAAACTTCGAGAAGACCTAGAACTCTACTATAAAAAATTGCTCATGCAACTTGAAGCCAGGGAGATCAAGATGAGACCCAAGAATCTGGCAAACATCACAGACTCTAAGGTGCTACTGAATGTGTCTCCCTTCTGTTGGAAAAGTTCTGTTCAAAATACGTGCTTTATCATTGCCATTGTTATTATAGTTAGGATGCTTCCCGCTAACTTTAGTAAGAAACAAGGTCTGGGTGCTTCTCACATTTCCCATTACTTTTGGTGCTGACTTCCTTATAAGACTGAAGACTGTGAGATTGTGAGACTGCTTTTATTAATGGTAGCAATGCAGTAGCAAGTCAAGCTACATAGCTCCAAAATGAAACAAACCTCTCTGAATTATGGAATATACGTGCATATAAATTTTTCCCATTAGTCTAGTGAGGGGTCAACCAGCCTATCTCTGTATCAAAAATAATTGTCAAGAAATATGATGTGCTGATTGACATAGACTAATTAGCATCTACCTGTTTCTGGGGTAGGGTCACAGTTCCTGATGCTATGACTACCTGACAAAGTAGGGCAGGGCACTTACTAAAGATGTTCATATTTTATAGAAATTATGAAATTTCGATCAATTCATTTTTTCTTGAGATAGTCTTGAGATCAGAGACATACATTTATTTTATTATTGAGAAATTCCACCATATATTAAACATCAAACAAAAAAAAAAAATTCCAAGGCTTGCTACACACTAGGAAATGAAACAAAACCCCAGTGGCCATTTACAAAGGCAGTTTAAAATTCTTGACTTCTTTAGTAAGGACCACCATACCTCAGACATTTTTCTGGACAAAAGAAGCCAAGTGTCTTCTTATTTTAAGTAATTTTTCTTGTATCAAATAGATTTCCTTATATAAGACATAGTATTTGATTATCAAATATTTTTAAATAATTCTAATCTGATTTAGCTAATAAAGCATTATGCCAATTTCTAAAGAATTACTAATATTAATAGCTTAAAGCTAACTTATTCCTTTCACAGTAATAATTATTGGTTCTTATGATGCTAATTTAATGGTAGCTTTTATAAATATCTACTTTTTATACAATAAATAAAAAATGGTAGTAAAGAGAAAATGGTTCCTAAAATGCAAGAAACCAACAGAAAGCAAAAGTAATACTAATTTACTTTAAAGCAATAAGTTTATTTTATGGTAATATGTTATTTTCATGACTTGCTCTTTTGATGTTATCACTTCACAGTTTACAAGATAGTCAAAAATAAACATGTATAGATGTTATGCTAAATAAAAGTCTTCATATATTTCACACAGAATTATTTAATAATCCAGATCACTGAGGTACAGCATGCAATTGACCAACTTAAGAGAAAACTGGATACTGACAAAATGAAACTCATAATAGAAGTTAAGGTAATTTTCATTTCTCCTTGTCAAATTATAACATTTATCCTGAAATAAAACATTTTGGTGTTTTAACTTTGTGTGTCCACAGGGTAGTCAGGATCAACTGTCTTAAAATTGTTACCTTAACAATAAAGAGCATGAGTGAAAAAAATGAAAGAAGAGAAACTAAATCCTGTGAAAAGATGTATGCTATAACAAGGCTGAACTAAAATTTCACTAAGAAAAATTAAAGGAAAAGGACTCTGTGAGTTAGTGTAGTCTCAAAATGATATTTTAAAAGAAGTAGTTTGCCTGTATCAGAAGTTTTTCCTGAATAAATCTGACAAAACATTGAGCTGTCTTCTGAACTCCTATTTAATTTTTTCCTCCACTTTGGGGCAATTATTTTATTCTCTCTGGCTATTTTCATGTATATGTATTCCATTGGTTTTTAAATTATGAATCGTGAGTCTTCTACTCTACACTGCCATCCAGGCAAAAGCTTAGTTAACTTTGTTATCCCCGTAGGATCTTTTGTGTAATAGTTGTTTATAGAGGCTTCTGGGCATACTTTATTTATATGATAAGAATTGTGAATGTCAGCTCCGTGACTTTAGTTCAGTGGCTAGGGTGCCAGCCACATACACTGGAGTTGGCAGGTTCAAACCCAGCCCCGGCCAGCCAAACAACAATTATAACAACAACAACAAAAAAACGGGTGTTGTGGCGGGCACCTGTAGTCCCAGCTACATGGGAGGCTGAGGCAAGAGAATCACTTAAGCCCAAGAGTTGGAGGTTGCTGTGAGCTGTGATGCCATGGCACTCTACCTAGGGCAACATAGTAAGACTCTGTCTCAAAAAAAAGAATTGTGTTCCAATTAGTCACATCATAGGAATTATCATGGAAGTACAGATGTCTTCAAAAGCTCTTTTGTTGGACAGAAGTGTATACATTTTCAAGAAAGTATCTATACAGGACAGGAGAAAAAATAAGAATGATAATTATATGAATGCTCTCAATTAATCTCCTTAATCAGAAACAGCTTCATAACATACACAATGGTCCCTTTCTAGAATTAGACTGTCCAGCTGATTTTTCTGTGGTAATGGGGGTAATGTTATATACCTGCACCTTCTGAAATGTTAGCCACAATACGGATATTGAGCACTTGAAATATAGCTTGTATGACTGAGGAACTGAATTTTAAAGTGTATTTAATTTTCATTAATTTAAGAGCTCCGTGTGGCAGCTGGCTACTGTACTGGCCAGTGCAGTTCCAGATTCTTTTCACTAGCCCTATTCTTAAGGATAAACGTGGGTCAGCACTAAGAAGCTTAAAACTGAAAATAGAGAGAAGGAAAAGGATGGAGGATAATTTTTGTTTGTTTCAGATGGGACTTCACTCTGTCACCCAGGCTAGAGTACAGTGGTGTCATACATAGCTCACTGTAACTTCAAACTTTAGGCTCAGGTGATACCCCTGGGAAGCTAGGACTATAGACATGTACCATCACTCCTCCCTAATTTTTAAATTTTTTGTAGAGATGGGATCTCACTGTGATGCTCCGTCTGGTCTTAAACTCTTAGACTCAAGAGATCCTCCTGACTCAGCTTTCCACAGTGCTGGGATTGTAGGCATAAGCCACTGTGCCCCGCCAGTTAAACATCCTTACACAGTATGTGCTTGAAAAATACAATAATTTGTTCAATTAAGGAAAATTAAGTGCATTTGATATATGGAGAGTAAGCCAATATGGAAACTTGTACACTTAACACAAATTGAGTGGGTAGAAAGGAGTATTGAAAATACTGCTAGAGCCTTTAATTATGATTCCATCATGTTCTTTTCTTCTGGAAAGCACACACATTAGATCCTACTATCTTGGTATATTTTAACCTTATAAATATGACTTATGATTTGAACCCAAATTACAACTTTTAGTACAAAAAATAGTGGAGATACGTAAAATGGGAAAAAAAGAGAACAAAGTTTTTAGCTTACAGACTGGAGGGGGGGAAATCCTGTATTTAACCATAGTGCCTGATTGGTACATACAGACATTATATTAATAAGAAGTATTTATTTATTCCAGAATGATCTCTCAAAATAACTCCAGCTGTAAGATTCAAAACTAAGGGGCAGAAAACCTACCCTACATCAGTTGCAACCATATCTATTCAAGATAATATAGCATAATTAGTGCTTCTCAAAGTTTAACGTGAGATCATCTGGGGATCCTGTTTTAAAAATGCAGAAACCGTGAAAAACTTGCAGCCAGTTTTTAATGAAATATTTAATACCCCTGCAGGCCTTTGTCTACGTCTCTCTCACCTCTGCTCCTTCATGAGAGGGACCCATTTCCAACTCTCTTTAGATGTACTCTGAACCGTCTCTTTATCCTTTCTTAATAAAATCTCTCTATTATCCTGAAGGAAAAAAAAAAAAATGCAGGAACTGACTCTAGGTCTGGGGTGGTTTGAGTTTCAATCCCCACTATACCGCTTGCTACTTAGACACGTCCATACCTTGACCAAGTAATTTAGTCTCTAGGGCAGTGATTTTCAACTGATGTGCCACAAGTGAATCTTAGGTGTGCCTCGAAAATTTTTAAAGATCATTAATTAAGTTATTTTCGAAAGAAGTTCCAAGCACAGTATCTTTTTTCTTTCACTCCTTTTTTTAACCGACTTAACTTCCATGTGCCATAGAAGTCAAGTGTGTTGCCTTGTTGTCAAGTATGTTCAAGTGTGCCATGAGATAAAAAAGTTTGAAAAACACTGTTTTAGAGGGTCTCAGCTTCCTCATCTGTAAAATGGGGATAAATACTGTAATAGTATCTGCCTTAAAATTTTTTTGACAAAATCAAAGAGGCTAATACATTAAGGGGAGTGCTTGCCACAGAGTAAACACTATTATATTTCTTAAATATCTCTCCAGTTCTGAGGGCTAGGAATTACGGGTTTTATTTAATTAATTTATTTATTTTTTGTATTTTGGGTTTTTTTTTTTTTTTTTTTTTTTTTTTTTGCAGTTTTCAGATGGGGCTGGGTTTGAACCCACCACCTGCAGTATATGAGGCAGGCGCTCTACTCCTTTGAGCCACAGGCACCGCCCAATATTTTGGGTTTTTTAAAATGCTATTCTCTTTATACATTAAGAACACATTGTAAAACTTAGGCAAAAAATAAAATTCTTTCATTCTGGTTTTAAGAATTCAATTCTTAAAATATATTAATATATTATTAATATATATATTAATAGAGGAAATTATCTCTTAGCATATCTAGCAGTAAATAAAGACTTATGATCTGCACATTTACCATGGCAATCCAGTGGTAATGAAGTCACGGAAAGGCCAGGAAAAGAAGACAATTAAAGTGGTTACAAAAACCCTATTTACATGGCAGCTGTGTACTTTTAGAAGGGTAAGGTGAAGTTGATTTTTCAGAGACAATTCTTTTCATAGATGAGAAAACAAGCAGTTTCAGACTTACGAACACTGAAAGCTGAACTGGCGCGGAAGAAAATTAACACATCTCTACCATCTCAATTAGGTATGTTAAGTTCTGTTTGTTGAAAAGTTTATTTACTTCAACAGATGTGTTTAACCATTATTCTCCTTGGTAATGTTTTATATAAACCATAACATTTACCTCTCTTCACTTTTTATGTGGGTGTTACAAAATGTTTGAGGAAATACTAGATGTGATCTAACACAGAATGGCGACTGGTCATTTCTTTTAAGGTTTTAAGGTTTTTAAGGTTTTAAGTCTATTACCTGTTGTTTTACAGTACTATATTTTGTAATTTTCATTTTTAATATCTTAAAATTTAAGATCTAAATACTTAAAGCCCAATTATAAATTAAAAAGTTTCAAATCAATTTTATTAATGTATAATTTACCTAAAATACAAAAAAGTTTTAATAAATGCTAATATGTCTGCATGAGAACAGAAACATAATTTGTTCATTATATCTTAATTGAAATAAATCTGGAAGTATAAAAGAACTGAGATAATGAACTTGCAGCCAGGGTATGGTAGAGGGTAGTACCTAAGAATTTAAATGTTTTTATTCATGTATTTTAGACTATAAAGACAATAGAGACTCAACATATGGTATAGAAATGGTTGATTTTACTCTGTTATAAACAATTGTGTAAATAGGAAATGTTACATTCTTATAACAGATGGTTGAATCACTGTTCCAATTACTCTTCCAATTTGGAGAGCAAAACGTTTAGGGAAGGGCACAATTTATGTGATCCAGAGTTCAAGGATGCAGATTGTTTTTTACTTTTTCTTAAAGCATAACTATAAATTTATGGGATACAAGGTGATGATTTAATATACAATATGGAATGCTTGAATCAAACTGATTAACATAACCATCACCTCACTTATTTTTGTGATAAGACATGTATAATTGATTCTTAGTTATTTTGAAGAGTACCTTTGCATTGCGCTCATTAGGCAAGACCCCTCCAAATGACCTTCCCTTCCCCTCTCCTTCCTCTCGCTAGACTGTATTTGTGTTTTATCATTCATATGATTGTGTGTTTATATATTGGTTTCATAATAGCATTGAGTACAATGGATACTTTTTTCCTATTCTTGAGATACTTTATTAAGGATATGTTCCAACTCCATCCGTGTAAACATAAAAGGTGTAAAGTCTCCATCTTGTTTAATGATTGAATAGTACTTCATGGTACACATATACCACAATTTGTCAATCCATTAAATTTAAGACATGAAACTATAAAAATACTAGAAGAGAGTGCATGTAAAATGCTTGAAGATATAGGATTGGGTAAATATTTCATGAGGAACACTCCCCATCCCCCCACCCTCCGGCAATTGAAGCAACACCAAAAATAAATTACTGCGATTTATCAAGCTAAAAAGCTGCTGCACAGCTAAAAGCACTACAACTAAAGCAAACAGCCTTCAGAATGGGAGATTTTTGCATGTTAGGATTCTGACAAAGGTCTGATAACTAGAATCTACAGAGAACTCAATAATAAAAGAACAAGCGACCCCATTTTTTGTGGGCAAGAGACTTGAACAGAAACTTCTCTGAAGACAGACAAATGGCCAACAAACACATAAAGAAATGCTCATCATCTTCCATCAACAGTGAAATAAATGCAAAGGATGCAGATATTTTTTTGTTTGGGATTCATTGAGGGTACAAAGAATTTGGTTACACTGATTGCATTTGTTGAAGTCCCTCTTATAATTGTGTCTCACCCCCAAGAGGTGTGCCATACACTGTGACCCCACCTTCCTCCACTCTCCCTGCTCTCATTCCCCTACCCCCCACCTTGTATGGGCTCATCTACTACCTTCATACTGGATTCTTGCTTCTCCATTCTTGTGATGCTGTGTTTCACCTCCATCCAGGTTAATACAAAAAATGTAAAATTTCTCTTTTTTAATGGCTGAATCGTATTCTACGGTATACACATACCACAGTTTGTTAATTCATTTGTGGGTTGGTGGGCATCTGGGCTGTTTCCACATTTTGGCAATTGTAAATTGAGCTGGAATAAACAGTCTAGTGCAAATGTCCTTATGATAAAAGGTTTTTCTTCTGAGTAGATACCTAGTAATGGGATTGCAGGAACAAATGGGAGGATTCAGGTTGTTAATCTGTGTATTTGTAGGAACTAATGAGGGCTGCACAATGTTGTTCTTAATTGCCCCTTGAGAACAGAGATGTCATTACCTTTGGAAAAGTTCTTTGCATAAAATTCCTCTAACTAGCTAAGAAGCTAATCAGTGTCTTTAGACCACTGATTTTCAACCAGTGGGCCGTGGCATACTGTTGCACCATGAGAGCATCTTAGGTCCGCTGTGAAAAATTTTAAAGATTAAATTATTTTTGAAAGACGTTCAAAGGACAATTTAAGTGTGCCTTGGAAGTTTAACTATAGGCTGAGGGATTTAAAAGAAGGTTGAAAAACACTGGTTTAGATAATTAAAAGTACAATGCAGATGTAGAAAAACAAAAATTTAACCAAGAAAATTAGCCAAGAAATTCTATATGTCCATGAATGAAGGACTATGAATTAAAATTGTAAATGACATTGAATAGGACCAAGTTCAACACCAAATTATTCCTAATGGAAAAAATTTAGCAGGTAAATCTCATGAAATAATTTAATTGGGCAGTAATAGGTAACTCTAACTTATTAATTCAAAATACTAAGTTACCTTCTTGCATTTTTTTGAGCATATTTAATCCCCTATTTTTTTTTTTTTTTTCCACTCCCTGTCTGGAGATTTAGTTCAAATACCTCAGAGATATGAGTACTATAAGGAGTCAGGATACAGAAAAATCATTTGTATCAGACACTCAAATGCAGGTTTTAAATTTAAGAGTTACTAGGGGAAAAAAAGTATAGCATCCACTGCTTGATCAAAGCCTAGGTTTTAAAATATCTATTCCAAGCAAACAATTTCCACTTCAAGTTATATATATTTTTAAAATCAACTTGATTTGTAAGTGTATATTTTAGTAATATGGGAGAAAGTTTGGCATAATAAAATTCTGAAAGCAGTTTCCTAATTGTAGTGTTGAAAAATCTCATAGAGGATTAATAGAGTTAAGCTGACTTGTTCCTTGTCTTTATGTTTCTGGATACTAACGATGTAAATATGTATTTTTCAAAATCAAAGAATGAAAGCATGTTTTTTTTTTTAGTATACACATAAGTGTACAATGATTTAAACTGCACGCAAACTTTATGGCCACCCAGTATAATAACAACATAACAAAAATGTACGCATTTTTATTTATTCAAGAAACTAGATCTTTATATACAGATCATTTTTTCTAAATCTTAATAGTGTGACGTATGTTCATCTCTGCCACAGTTTTGGTTTTAAGGCATTCCACATTTCATCAGTTTGTTGTTTGGCTATAATATCTCCAGAGTAGTCGAGATAATCTGCATTCCACACGCCAATGCCCCGTAAGCCATAACTTTGGATATATGCTGCCTTTAAAGAAATGCTCCGAGGATTATCATACCACACTTGATGAAAATGGCCAGTAGCATCCTATACAAATAAATTAAAATGTAAAGTTAAAAGTATTCAGTACAATAAGGGGGGGGGCTTAAATCCAGTGATTCGAAAAGGATACAATGAAATAATAAACATTTTAGGGCCCTAACACTTTCCCACTCTATTATTCCATGGTTCTTTATGTGATATAGTCCTCAACTTATGGTGGTTCTACTTACGATTTTTAGACTTTATTGAGTATTTAGTGCACTTTCCACTTAAGATATTTTTGACTTATGATGAGTTTGTCAAGATACAACCCAATCGTAAGTCAAGGAGCATCTGTTACAGATAATGCTTATGGCACTTTTAACAAACATAGGTTACAAAAATTAGCCTTCTAATATGTCTATCTTACTTAAGGATCCTCTCATATCCTAAGATTCTTTCCTTGCCCTGGTCCGGTGATTATCAGCCAAGATGTACATCTAAACCACTTGCAGGGCTTTTAAAAATACAGATGCCTAGGCCCACATCACATGAAACCTACTAAATCAAAATTCTCCAGAGATGGTGCTAGGACATGTTTGTTTATTTTGTGTTTTAATGTTCCCTTAGGTCAGCGGTTCTCATCCTGTGGGTTGTGACCCACAGGAACTGTATTAAAGGATGTGGCATTAGAAGGTTGAGAACCACTGCCTTAGGCCATTCAAAGTTAAGGAGATTCACTGTCCTCTAAACCTGCTTATATACTGTCTTGTATTTCCTGTAGTACTTAAAAGTGTGCCCAGCTAAGACCTCAACAGATGGTTTTGTTTATGATGAATCAGCCAAATCAAAAGGTAATGGAATGGAAGAGGAAAGCACCTTCTTTTTTAGGTCTCACAGAATCGCTCCAGGGTATGCCTCTATATGTAATTGGTTACCATATCCTTCAGCAAACTACATCCAAGAAACATTGTTCCCCTGCCTGCTGCTAACAGTGCCATAAAACAAGGTTCTATTCAACAATTAAATACTCTATGTACTGTCTCAAATCCTGTCTTTAAGAGGGACATACAAATATAGTGTTTTCTAAATACATTTGCCCATAGCACATGTGTGAATATTTTGTGCACAGGGGTGGTGTACGTAGTATCAGCAGTTTCCAGTTTCCTAAAGAGTATTTAGGAAAGACAGAATTACAATACAGCCTAGTTTCACTAATAGATACATAATTTTGATTCTAAAGGTTAGAAAGCTCTACACTAAACTTTTCTATATGATTGATATACAGGCATATATATGTATGTCAATTATAATTTGTTACATATAGTGCATTTGCAGTCATTTTTTTAATAAATGTGCATCAGATCATTAGTCAGACATATAAACCCTTGCTAGAATTAACCTACATCATATAATGATACAGGATTTTAGGATTTCTTTTAGAGTAACATAACCCAAAGTAAATTTAAAAATTATTTGCACTTAGATTTTTTGAGGTGTGAACAAGATTTTATTATCCA
The DNA here is from genome assembly GCA_963574355.1 of Loris lydekkerianus. Lineage (NCBI taxonomy): Eukaryota > Metazoa > Chordata > Mammalia > Primates > Lorisidae > Loris > Loris lydekkerianus. The sequence goes on from CAUYPK010061605.1 coordinate 30,411, forward strand.
AAGGGTAAATTATACAAAATAGAACTTTTCTTTACCACTTTGGTATAGCAGTTCCTATTTGACACATTCCCTAACGGGATTGCTAATCATTTACTATATTTCTTCAGATTTCTTTTATATAATGTTTTTGTCTCGAATTTTTAATATTAATTATAATTTAATTATGAAATAAATTTGAAATGAAAAGTTTTCCCATTGTAAAGTTGATGATCATCTGTTCTCAGCCTCATTCATTCCTATGTAAAAGTCTCATCAAAATCTTCAGGCTACTTTGAAATGGAGGCTGTCAGACGTGGTAATCTATTTTGGCCACAAGCCCTTTCAAAAGAAATAGTTATCATAATTGTCAATTATTCAGGAAACCCTGTTTGTGATATGCATGTTTTTATGGCATCATTAAAATGACAGATTGGCCCACACAGAGCAGCTGCACTACATGTATTAGCAAAACTCAAACTGCTCCCCAGGTAACTTGAATTCCTGATTATACAGATTCAAAGACAAGTTTATTCATGCAAACAGCAGCCTGTATATTATGCCCTATGAGTAAGAAAACTGATAGAAATACTTAATATCTAATTATTAAAACATATAATTATGAAATTAATAGAATGAGTGTTCATAACTTATGAGAAATCTTACTTTGTAGTTAAAATAAGGAGCCTGCTGATCTTTGTCCCACTGGCTTCCAGAAATGGAACTAATCAATTGCTTCATGATCATTTTGTAGGGCACCTGATGTCCTGCAGCATCGCTACACGGAGCCCCCCGGAAAGGCACTCTGGCAATAGTGCAAATACGATCCTAGAGATGCAAAAATGTTCATGTGACAGATTATCAGTCTCTTGATAATGATACATGATCAAATAATAAACTATTTGTTAAAAAATAATCAAAACTATTTGTTGGAAATAAAACATATGCTATAAAAATATAGCCTGACTATAACTGTGTAATAACTGGAAGCTTTCATGGGATTAAATACTTTAAAATAAACATTTTTTAATCTCAAACTGTATTTCAGAAGTTCTATGTAAAGTTTACATGTTCCTAATGAAAAGAAAATAAGTTCTAAAAAATATAATAGAGAAGAAAAATTACATAACAAATGAACTGTTCTTACCTCAGACAGATTTAGGCATGTATAATCATAACCGTACCAGGGAACGCCCATTACAAGTTTCTTAGGGCTAATGCCCAGCCTGATGTAGTCATTATATCCTAGTAGGGACAGAAAAAGCAGTATATTTTTCTCTTCACATATCTATTAATGTGTTCATATAAGCTATGCAACCACTCATAGTCTAAATTAGTTAGAACAGGTATATTTATGGAAAAAATAAGTAGTGTTCAATGTAAAACTCATCCTTAATAACTATGTAGTATAACTATGTAGAAAGTATCTTTCTTTCTATTTCTAACTCACTTCTTTCTCAATAAGTGAAAACAGTTAAGATCATAATAAAACAAAAAATTCACAAAATCTACTTCTAGGAAAAATGACACATTTCAGGAACACTCAATGATAGTTCTATTAATTGCTAAGACATGATGTATTTGATATTTTAGATTCTAAAGTTTCAACAAAGTTCAATAAATCTTAAACTTCCTGGCAGTGATAGTCTCAGAATTTGTTATAGAAAGCACAAGCGTTTTACAAATCATCTGTAAGTATGAATGACAGCTGGGGATAAGAAATGTCTACCATGCTGTTGTAGATAACCTGCAGTCCAAGGAAACAAAAACATGAACAAATTTGTGATACTATCTATCCTTTTCTTGCCCAATACTGCAAACCATGTTTTCCTGGTAAGAGATAACGCGTAGATTATCTAGAATGTTGGGTTTAGTAGGTGTATTGCTTTTCAGAGCCTTTCTTGTTATTGTGCACCATTAGATATCCCAAAGGGGGGTACACATCATTTCCCAGACATAATTAACAATGAACCTTTTATTGCTAGAAAACAGTTGACATCTCTTTCATGAAACTGATTAATTCTGAATTAAATACTGTATAATTTTAAAAGAAAGGAATTCAGTTATTTTTCTAATTTAAATAGTACATGTTTAAGATCAGACTATTCTACTCAATTAGAATAGGCCAGGTTCTAAAGAAAAGACATGTTATTTATAAATCAATACCAAGTAAATTGATATCACCTATGCCATAAAATTTCAGTTGAGTCTAAAAAACAGCCAGCAATCTTTTATTCAATTGACTGATGTGATAGAAATGAATTAAAACTTTAGAGAGGATAATGCAAAGACCACATCATATGAGTGACAGGTCAGAAGTACTCAAATTCTGACAGGAATACAATTTTAAATCTATCATGGGTACTAATAATAAATAAAGCCAATCCTACTAATCATTTAATGTAGGTAACTGCACCATAACTATCTTTACTATTAAATTATTTAACATTTGTTATTTCAACAAAAATATCCTGTCAAATTCTAGATAAGCAATTTCTTCATGTGATTTCGTAACAAGAATACTGGAATTAGAGTAGACTTCCGACTTGGGTCTAAAGTCTTGGGTCCCCTTTGCCAAAAGCTCTGGTGCTTTTTACTCCTTTATTCCTTTCTGTCTAATACAATTCTATCTTAGAATTGGGGGGGGGGGGAAGAATACTGGAATTGAAATTATAATACCTGATTGAGTCCCAACTATATAATACTTAATAGTTGAGAAACAATGAGAACTTTTATCTCATCTGTAATAGAGGATTAACCAGTATCAATATGCCTATCCCACAAGGTTGTTAGAAAACTTCAAAACTTGAAAACTAAAAGAAAAATATTTTTTTCTTAAACCTTTAAAACTTTTTATAAACTTTAAAGCTCTCCATATGAAGTGATTTTTCTATCAACCAAGCTTTGCAAATGAAGAAGGTATATGAATACAAATAGAAATACTAAAAGATATCTTAATGTTTGAAGTTCCTGAATTAATTTTGCTAATAAATGACCATTTTTGGATTCTTACCAGTTAATGTCTGATTATAGGGAGCATTGGCTGCTGCAATACATTCTAACCAGACCTGACTTTGTTCATCATAAGACATCACAAAGAGGAAGTCACAAGCATCTGCAATTCCAGAGTAATTATAGCACCTTCTGTCTATGTTCTTTGGAGACCACGCTACATCAAAGGTTACCTGTGAAGAAAAACATCACTTTATGTATAACATGATGCAATATATATATGTTTATGTCATATTTTAAAATTTATTTTCTTGCCTCATACTACCCACAAAAAAAGAAGTTTACAGCATATGAATTAGAACAGTTCTAAGAAATATATTTTTTGCCTCCATTGGACTAATTCAGACTTATATTTGGATGTGTAATGACCAAGAACAGGGCATTATATAGAAGACAGGTTTTAAGTTCTTAAGTCTTCAGAAACTAGGCTCATGGAAAAGAGTATAGTAACAATAGAGTGTGGTGGTGCCCTTGAGCACCCAGGGAGCAAAGGCAAATATAAAAGTTTCTAAAATGTTGTGCAGGCTAAATGTATCACTTGACTGGGTAACCTGACTGGGTTGTGAGCTGACTGTGCAGGCTAAATGTGTCTGGGTCTCCATGATTCACAGTTAAGACTACACAGTAGGTTTGGCCCAATATTAGTTAGAAAATAGTGGTGTTTTATAGCCCACAGGTATAAATTAACCAACTCAAAATGTTAAGCAAATCACTTCAGTGATCTCATTTTGTGGAAATACTCAAATAAACCTTGAGTAATAGCTTTCATTTTGAATGGTAAGACAGCATTCAATAAGGATGAGTCTCTTTTATCTGTTTATATATAGCCTTAACCAAATATTAATTAGTCTTATTTTATATGTGTACAAATGTTGTAAAACTTCATTAAAGATTGTTTTTGTCTTCAATTAGGCACTCAATAAACACTTACTGATGATTTTCAAAATTGAGAGGTTAATACGTTAGGTAGACTTTTTATACCTTGGCCAATTCTAGCAAAACTTTCTTCAAGACCTTATCTCTGTAATTCTCTGAGCATTTTCACCAAAGGGAACTCTGCTTTATAAATGCAAGCTTTCCTCAATAGCACTCCAACAAAATAGGTTATGAAGTGCAATTTTTATAGATTGAATCCCATTTTATCTCTGCCTCCTATAAAATGGGAATATTATAGAAAAAATTAATGATTCCATCTAAACAGGTAAATTTAAAATCCATTTTGTAAGTCCTTACCTCTTTGTTGCACATTAAAAGTATTTCCACCTGGATTTCCTGTCATAATTAATCTCATATGTTTGAGAAGGCAGCATTAGTCTACTGGACAAGAAAATGAAAGACTCGAATTCTAGTCCTTGTCCCGCTGTAACTAGGTCTATGTCATTGCTAAGTCACTTAAATCATCTTGTTTTCCTACCCATAAAAATAAGTATGTACAAAAGACTCTTCAAGGACATTTGCTTCTCTTTAATTCTATGACCACAATTCTGTAAACTAATGTCATCATCTTATCCTCAAAACTCATTTCTCCCTCCAGATTCTCTATTTTAGTCATTTTTGCTGGTTACCAATTTAAGAAATCTTGGGTCATTTTTTAACTCTTCTTCCTTCACAGCCCAGATCTAATCTCACATTTTCCTTTGGGCAGCTTCTCACAGTTGTCCCGCCCTTTCCTTTCTATTAACTAATTCATTTAACAAACACTTATTGACCTCTTGTTGACTGTTAGGGTTATACAGTTACTCAAATCAGAACTGTAAGCCTCTATTTACTAGATTGTTGAGGTAGTCATTACTGGTCTGCCTTTCTCTTCTAGTTTCACATGCTACCATGGAACAATATCCCCAAACACTATTCTACATGTGTGACCTATCACATGCAGAATAAATGCATACTTCTTCATCTGATGTTCTGGGTCTTCCACAGTCTGGCCCACCTTCACAACTGTGCCCTTCACTAATTCACATAACATAAACTTGACTGGCTCAGATCATTCTACTCATCTCTCAAACATGCAACTAGCCAGTCCTACTGCAAGGTCTTCCTCCCTGCTTTTTCAGTACAGCTTAATCAGCACTGGCAAATAGGTCAGAACTGATGTATGGGATACAACCTATCAGTAACAACTATCTAGAGAATGAAGGAAAGGTTTCTGAGACCAAAAATTTGTGAGGAGGAGAGGGGGATGATGTCCTGCATACCTGGTATTTACCATTCTTGATATACACTGTACGCATCTGAGAAGCTGAATTCTGACAAACTTTCCCTACACGCATAAAGCCACAAAGATGCCGCTTGCACTTTACTTATTATTTTACCAATGATTCTTAAATGCATGATGACCACTGTACCAGAACACTTTGCAAGAATATAGTTACTTATGTTCTGCCTGACTAATGACTTTGGTTATTATGCTTCTCAATATCTACGTTTGAGTGAGAAATACGTTTCCTACAAAAAAAAAAAAAAAAAAATCAACAAAAGTTGCAGAAAAATGTTTAGGAAGTATGTGCTGAAATTCTTTACCATTCTATTTCATAAAACTAAGATTGTATTAGTCATACTCTCATAAATACAATTTAATAAGAAAAATATGGGGTTTCCAAAAAATAAATGAATTTTTACCTGTGATCCCTCAATTTCACGATGGAAATTGTCTGTGGTTTCTCTAACTAAAGCAGTTAATGCATCATATTCAGGTGCTGAACAATTCACTTCTTGCTCTATATCTATATTAATTCCATCCATATATTGTGATTTGGCCAAATCAATTTTTTGAGCTATCCAGGACGCTCTGAAAGTTGGATGAATGATATCCTGTAAGGACACATCCCCTGTGGAAGAAGTAGACATCTTTTGTACATATATGTTTTTCATAATGACATTTACTTACAAATCCATTCCAAAGAGATCAAAGTGTCAAAACATTTCATTATTTTAGAAGACTACACCCCTAACTTGTTTTCCAAATGAAGAAAGAATATACCAAAATAATAGAAAGGTTAGTGATCTCCAAAACAACCATCATAAATAATTAGTAAAATGATTCTCAAGTTAGAAGCAAAAATTGTTGCCTATGACTAAGTAAAAGTCATGCTAATTAGGCAGTCACATTTTGCTCAAATCCATGCAGTGGTTTAATTTTCAGAAATATATCTGTATTTATGAAACAAATTATATACTATTTAAGATCAACTTTAGGATCCTGAAAAAAACAGATTGAGATTAGCATAAAAAGAATTTTTCTGAAAGTCAGTACAATAGCAAGTAATAGATAAACCTACCAATTTGGTGGACTCACAGATCTGGTAAAAAAACGTACCTTTAAGTACTACTCTGGCTCCTCTTGAATGAGCATAACACATAAGTTCAGAGTCATATTTTCCAAAAGCTACCACAGTTGTAATCTGTGACCAATCATAAGATTTCCAATTTTTTTGTCCAGCATCAAACACAAAGACCTGCCAGAAAGGGATAAGCATCATTTAAAACAATGACATGCTGACCATCCAAAATACATTAAGCACCACTATACAGATACCAGGTGCCATGCTACAACACTGATATAATTCGTGCCAGGGTAATTAGTCAAGTCTAATTGGCTTGTGGGGAAGGATGAGCCTGGAAGAAATAGTGGCAAGTGCCAAAGCCTGGAGGCAGAGAACATGGTAGTTGTACAACTAAATACGTAGCACAGCCAACACCTAGAATGTGGAGAGAGAACATAGTGAAGAACCAGAGAATGGTAGGCAGAAGATAAATCATGTAGGGCCTGGAAAACCTGGTGAGTACCCCGTTAGCTATCCTGAAGGAAAGGGAGAGAATAAAAGCAATTTTTAAAGAAGGTATGTATTTTAGAAATATCTCTTTAGCTGAAGTTGGAAATAGATTAAAGAAGCAAAAACTGGAGGCAGAATAGGGAAGCTGAGGAAGGAATCCTCAGCTAAAACTGTGTTTCAGAGTAGGGCACAGTGGCTCACACTTACAATGCCAGCACTCTGGGAGGCCAAAGGGGGAAGATCATTTAAGGACAGGAGTCCAAGACTTGGCTGGGTAACATAGCAAGACCCATCTCTAAAAAACAAAAATTAGCCAGGCGTGCCAGTTGAAGCAGGGGGATCATCTGAGTTTGAGGTTACAGTGAGCTGTATCACACCACTGCACTCCAGCCTTGGTGACTGTGAGAGACCTTGTTCTTAAATATATATATATTTTAACCGTGGAATTGGACAGACTCTACTTTCAGGAGCTAGACTTAGCCTGTAGACCCAAAGTCACAATTTGCAAGATATTTCCTACAGGAAGCCATCAAAGAATTTCTTTATGAATGATCTGTGGGGGCAGTCCTCCTAGATACCTGAGGCCCTAGGGATCTGGCTGACTTGTGAATCTTGTTGACTTGTGATGTTAGTAAAAAAAATCATCATTTGGAAGGGGGTATAGTGTGACTCAGCTCCAGGCTGGACCTTCCCTTTTGAATAAGGAATTGGGTGGGTGGTCCCAAGAGTTTTAATGTCCTTTACACCATGAACATACAAATGAACACAATTTTGCTTCTTTGTATAATTGGTTCTCAAAGTGCCCACAAATACTGCCTAACCCACTAGGTATTGGGTTCCACCATGAATCTTTAATCTTTGTTAAAAACTATTTTAATTGGGAGTCTATTAAGCTGAAACAGTTCCAGCTTTGGCTTCCTGCTTAGATTAACAATGTCAACAGTACATCTAAACTTAAGTTTAACTTATCAGAAACTGCCACCTAATCTCTATGGACTTTCCACCAGGTCACAAAAACCTACCCCATAGCCAATCCAGTAAATGCTTTACTTTACCTCTGTGTTCACACTATAAAAGCCCACTGCTCTTTCTGCTAAGGGGGACATTTCTGGACCTATCCCTTCTCATTAGAGTGATGACAATTCATAAATGGTTCTTTCCTTAAACAAACACCATTATTTTAATTTGTCTAAAGTTTTAAAAAGATGTTAGGTCTCCACACTACGCAGGTTCTCCATAAACACTTTCACCACTTTTATTTCTTCTCCTAAGCCTTGGATATGGACTTTTTAATTGGTATTAAAATAAATGCCCCTGTCTCAAAGTTAATGGACTAGATTAAGAACTAGGAATCATTCCTATTTCTACAAAAGACATGTTCTTTGGAGTAAGCCTTTGGGCCTCCCTGATAAGTTCCAATTCCTGCTAGTCATCAAACTCTAGGCCACCAGTTTTAATACTGCTTCCGAAAGGGTGTTTGATTAAAGTTGCCAGAAGCCTTATATATTGCTAAGTGAGTATAATGGAAATTTACTGACAGATCTATTTTTACCACCCTTTTGGGGTGGTTTTGAGGTGCCATTCTGCCTTCCAATGGACTGTTGGAGTGCTAAGATTCTTTCGAATTATTACAAATCGTCATTCTCCGGGAAACCAAAAAAATGGACTCTATCTTCCAGACAGGCACAGTTAGGGAATAAAAGAGCTTTGCTTTGGGTCAGATCTGGGTTTGAATACTTTCCTGCCAAGGCAGGCCCTTCCTGTCTGTGAGCCCCAGGAGTTACCCAACTCTCTGAGCCCGAGCTTCCTCATCTACACACGGAGGGAAAGCCTCCAACACGAAGGCCCTCAAACAGTGGCACTCACACCACCTCTCCCTCGTTAGGAATGGGTTCTACTCTCGACTTCTCAGCGGGCTTTGCGACCCTAACCCGGGGGAGCAGGGGAGAGGCGCTGACCTCGAAGTCCCGGCGGTGGCGGATCGAGCGGCAGAGCTCGAGCTCCGGACACGGGCAGTTGGCCCTGGCCGCGAGCGGCAGCACCAACAGCACCAGCAGGGCGAGCCCTGGGGCACTAGACGGCTGGCGGGCGAGGAAGCGCCGGCGTCTGAACCGCGGCACTGCCATGCCAGTCGCCGGGTCGCCAAACTCTGGGAGCTGAGTCTTCCCCCTAAGCCAGCAGGAGGCTAGGCGGCGGGGCGTGACGTGAGAAGGTGGGGCGTGGCGTAGCAACGCGAAGGGCGTGGCTACGTGGTGAGCGTGCTTACGCAGGGGGCGTGGTGGTGCGGAGGGGCGTGGCGATATCGGGGCGGTCGTGGCGGGGGCGGGGCTTGGCGAGGCGGGGCGAGGCGGGGCGAGGCAGGGCGCGAGCCCGGCGAGGAGGGGCTGGGAGGGGCGCGGGCGAGCGGGCGGGCTGGCTGAGGGTGGACTCGAATGCGTCCTAGTCTCTCACCCTCACAATCTCCCCCGAGCGGTGCTCCTCTCTTTGGCTCAGTGTACTGGTTAGTTGTGTGCTTGGGGAGTCTCCCAAAATGGAGCAGTAGAACCTCTTTGGATGGCACGACTGAGCAGCATGTTTGGAGTGGCCAAAAGGTTTTTATCATATAGATGTCAGTTCTGAGTTAAGAAGTAGGTTGGAATACAAGCATCTCGTTTCGCTTACTCCCGTGTTTAAATACTAGTAAAAACCAACCCAGGAGATGACAGTAACAAAATGCTGGAGGCTAGAAAGCATACCTGTGAGAGGTTAATAGAAAATAAAGGGATTGGCAGGGTGGCGTGGCTCGCTTTGTAATCCCAGCACTCTGGTAGGCCTAGCTGGGTGGATCCCTCTAGCTCAGGAGACCAGCCTGAGAGCCAGACCCCATCTTTAAAAAATAGAAAAAAATAGCCCGGTGTTGTGGCGGGCTCCTGTAGTCCCAGTTACTGGGGAGGTTGAGGCAGGAAGGTTGCTTGAACCCAGGAGGGCCGGCTACTGTAGTCCCAGCTTCTCTGGAGGCTAAGGCAGGAGGATCCCTTGAACCGAGAAGTTAGAGATTGCTGTGAGTTAGACTAATGTCATGGAACTCTAGACTGGGCAACAGAGTGAGACTCTGTCTCAAAAATTAAATGAATGAATGAGATTAGCTGAAGGCCGTTTGAGAAGCAGTTAGATCGCTAGATCTGTCTCCACTACAGATCTCCTTCTCCCTCCCAGACCGAAGTTGGGAGATTTACTTCTAGGAAGAGGGGAAATTCTCTAGCGAGGATATGGGTAAAAAACCTAAAACGGGAAATAATAGACTTCGTGCCTACCGAAAACCAGAACCCTGCCTAGGCTGATCAGAATCTGATTAACACAAGAGGCTGAGCAAAGCCTCAAGGATTTTCTGGACAAACTGTATAGCGAGTTCAAAGTCAACAGGAATAGCCACCCACTCTGAGTTTCCTCTTTACTTTTTGTTTTTACTTTTAATCAAGGACAGCAACCAATGCAAGGAAGAGGCCCAAACAACAGAACCAAGAATATGAACACCTCAAAAAACTTCTAGTAATGTCTGCAGAAGGATAACAGAATATGAAGTCACAATAGGGTGCAATTAAAGGGATGGGGTGAGAAATAAAAAGAGTTCTTGGAAAAAGAAGATAGCAGAAATGAAAAAAAAAATCAGCAGAAGATAACACTGAGGAATGTAGACAAACAAAAAGAAAGATAAGAAAATTGGAAAAGTAATATAGACAAGAAGAAAAAAAAATCCACAAGGCTGCTTGAAAAGCACAGTAGTGCTAAAGGATAAAAGATCATTATCAAGGCTCTAAGATGGAAGGATGTGAGTTTTCAGAATGAAAAATAGGTCCTAAAATCTGCCAGACAGGGGGAAAAAGTGTCACAAAGAGTCAGTTATCAGAATGTCACCAGATTTCCTAAAAGTAACACCTAAAGCTCAAAGATAATGAAACAATTCCTTTGCATTTCTGAAAGGTATGTGATTTCCATTTAATATTCTTCCAAAATACCAATCAAGTGGAAAAGTAGAATGAGGATTTTGCAGACATATAAAACTTCAAAGTATTTACTTATCAAACATTCCTTCTCAAGATGCTAGAGAATGTGTTTCACCAAAACAAGGAAATAACAAAAGAGGAATGAAGGGGACACAACAGGAGAGAGAAAATGAATCCTCCTCCCCAGTTATCCATCGTAATTGCTCAGTGTCGGAGTATCTAGTAAAAGACTGGATCATGTTGGAGAATTTACAATGACACTTGCGGGTAGCCATTTCACTTTGAAGTGAACAGTCGTGGTGATAGTTCAGAAAACCATTATTTTGCAAATGATGCGATCTGGACCAGCCAAAGAAGAATTTAGGGACAGGACTGACATCCCTTTATTCAGCTTGCCGCAGCCAGGAAGCAAGCATGGGAAGTCCATGCAAGCGGAAAGTCCTGTACATTTTTATGTCCAGGGGAACAATAATGGCTAGGTGCCAGACAGGAATTATATAATCATGACATCATTGTGTACAGTTATTGCAATCTAAGAAAACATGGTGTCTCTGGTGAAACTGTGGACAAGAAAGCCCTGTTGTTTACTTTTGACTTGCCCCACAACATTTTTTTATTGATGAGGTACAGAATAATGGTAGTGTAGAACTGAGACTGATTGATAAACTCAATGAAGCAGCACAGTTGGGCCTCTGTAACCACAGGTTCCACATCTGCGGATTCAACCAACCTCAGATCAAAAATGTTTAAAAATAATAAAAATATGACAATGAATTTTACAAATGAAAAATACAGTGTAACAATTATCTAAGTAGCATTTACATTGGATTGTGTATTGAAAGCAATCTAGAGAAGATTTAAAGCATATGGAAAGATGTGTACAGATTATACGTAAATAGTATGCCATCTTATATAAGGGACTTGAGCGTTCATGGATTTCAGTAACTTCAGGAATCCTGGAACCAACCTTCTCCCCCCCTCCCTTGCAGGTACTGAAGAATGGCTGTTCCTGTAAGTGCACCCCAAGGGCCATTCAGACTATAAGGCTAGACTGGCTAAGGGGAAGCCATTTTGCTTCAGGTATGCTTTTGACTTGTTCTGTCTTAAAAGTTTAGAAATAATTTGCTGCTTGCTTACACAACTGCTGGGCACAACATTAGAAAATGAGAAAATGACGTTGAGGAAAAACAGACTCAAGAGTCTGGAATAGGCCGACTGCAGACTGCTGATGACAAGATCCACCAGACAACCTATTGTTTGCTGATAACCATGGAGCAAGTCATAATGACTTGCACAAAACTTGCTTGCTGCCACCATCCCCTTCACAACTTCCTTTTATAAGATGTTCAGTAAACAGAGAAAGATGAGGTAGTGTGTAATAGTCTACCATCTCCTTAGGCTACTAGCACTTGAATAAACCACTTTTCCTTCAACAGCACTTTCCTTGGGTCTTGGGTGCCAAGCTGGTGAACCTGCATTTGGCAACATTCTTGCTATAAAGGGTTTCATGGAATCTGATTGCCTTTATTTCAAGGAAAAGAGCTTTCTGATTCCCATAGAATCCAACTGTGTTCTGTAATACAGAAGAAAATACCTATCTTCCTGTGCTGGGAGTCCCTGAGATCACCCCCAGGTTCAGTGTTGCACTAGAAGAATTCACAGGACTCAGTTGTACTCACAGCTAAGATTTATTTCAGCAGAAAGATATAAAGCAAAATTAGCAAAGGGAAACAATGTACCCAGCAAGGTCTGGAGGAAACCAAACACAAACTTCTAAAAGTATATGCCCTGTGAATCACATAGGGCACCATCATTGCATTGTGACATGTGTGAAGTGCTGTCTACCATGGAAACTCCTTAGAGACTGAGGAAGTGGGAAGAAATCCTCTCAAATTCTCAGACACCACCTAATGGCCAACCTGGGAAACAGGCCTTTCTAAGGATGGCAGTCAGCCCTGTTAGGGTAACTCTTTTCTGCATAGGACCCAAATGAGGAATTCCTGTACATGGGTGTATGCACAGAGCATGTATACATCCATGCACACACTTTCTAGAAGAATGCCCAAGATGCTAGCAACAGTGTTTACCTCTGAAGAGGGAAGTAGGGCCTGGGAGAAAGTGGGATGAAGGAGATTTTTTTTTTTTTTACTATTTACTCTTTTGTTCCTTTTGGATCCTATATCATTGGAGCAAGATTTAAAGAACTGTAACTCTGTGTTAATGAAGTACCTTTAACAATTTAATTTTTGTTTCCCTTTTAGCTTATGAGCACAACAAAATATTCTGACTTGCCTTGTTTCTCCGACTGAAAAACTCATCCAAAGGCACATAGTGTTCGCTCTGGAGCTTGTAATTTAAGGAGTTTGGCCCAACTGTGTTTTCTAAAAATTCTTTAATTATATATGTACTTCCAATTAAATTGCCTTGAAACCTGTGAGTAGCCTAGGTATCAGCAGTTATATAAAAATCACTTTCAAATTAGGAGAATCCCACTGATCTGTTCTCATTGTTTCACTGTTAAAATCATCTTCTAGTTTCCTGGACTCTTGTCTTCCTCTAATCCATCTGACAAATATATGGTTTTCAAACTTTACTCTTGGTAAGAATCACCTGCAAATCTTAAAATGCAGAGTCCTAGGCCCTAACCCTAGGGATTCTCCTTCCCTGGGTCTTGATGGGAACCAGGAATACGAATTTGAAACAAGAGCCCTGGGTGATTGTGATGAGGGTGGTTTGTAGCATGAAGTGAAGACGCTGCTATAATTAATGCTTTCAGAATCTTTCTACAGTACAGTGTTTTGATAATTTCACTATCTTTTCAAACTCATTCCCCATTTACTATGGCAATGTTTCCTAATCATTTTGGGAGCTCAACGTCCCTTTTGAGAATCTAAAAAGTTATGAACTCTTTCTTCCGAAAAGCATCTATACATATTAATACATATTTTGCGAAAACTTTGGAAGTTTATCTCTGGCAATGAGAGTACATGACCTGAGGCCTATGGCTGAGAAGTGATTAATCACGAGTGGCATTCATAGTATTTCCTTTACTGCCTCAATTTACTCATGCCCTATTTTTCCAAAACCGACTAGCTTCTGTTCCTTTCCATTCCTTTTATTTACTTATTTATTTTTTATTTAATTTTTTGCAGTTTTTGGCTGGGGCTGGTTTTGAACCTGCCACCTCCGGCATATGGGGCCGGCGCCCTACTCCTTTGAGCCACAGGCGCTGCCCTCCTTTCCATCCTTACTCACTGCCATCTTGTCACCCCCCACTGTTAACCCCACATGTAAAAATATCACATTTTACTGAACTGAAAATCAAGATTCCAAAAGAGTCATGACACTGGATAAAAATGACAGAAAACGGGAGTGGAAAAGAGGAAGTTATTCATTTTAAGGAACCAAAAGTTCATGGGCAGATCCTCGGGCCCCAGAGATTCTAATAACATCACTGGTTCTCAAAGTCTCATTCCCCATTGCTTGGTTCTGCTTTTCACTGAACTGGTTCCATTCTCAGGCAGACTGTCGCCTTCCTGCTTGAAAGATGGCCAGCTACCAACAGTCTCAGGCTTCCTGGAATCTCTAGAGCCTTCCTAGCATGAGCAGGCACCAGGGCAAGGGCACAATTGGAAGTCTAACCACTTTAAGGTTATAACCAAGCCCACAAACTATCCTCTGCCTTAAGAATTATACTTCACAATGACAAAAATATATCCCCAAAGTTCATTTCTTCCTCCAGATTCTCTATTTTAGCTTTTTTGTTGGTTACTGATATAAGAAACTTTGGGCCACTCTCTGGCACTTCTTCCTTCATACCCCGAATGTAATCTCACATTTGCTTTGGGCAGCCTCTCACCCTGCCCTCTCTCCTGACCCTTCCCTTCAGTTAACAAATATTTGCTGAACACAGCTGACTCTTAGGGTTATATCATCATTCCAGTCCCAACTGTAGGTCTCTAGTTACTGGATAGTTGTAGTTGCTACTGGTCTGCCTTTCTCCTCTATGTCTATATCCTACATCAGAATAATCTGCCCAAACCCTGTTCTGCACATGTAACCTACTACACTCAAAATCAAATGCACACTCGGCTTTCCCCTTCATGGTGGAAAGATGGCTAGCTGCCAACAGTTGCAGGCTGGGCACAGCGGCTCACTCCCGTAACCCTAGCACTCTGAGAGGTTGAGGTGGGTGGATTGCTTGAGCTCAGGAGTTTGAGACCAGTTTGAGCAAGAGTGAGACCCTGTCTCTATTAAAAATAGAAAAAAAAAAAAAAAAACCCCACTAGCTGGATATGGTGGCAGGCACCTGTAGGTACAGCTACTTGGGAGGCTGAGGCAAGAGGATCACTTGAGCCCCAGAGTCTGAGGTTGCTGTGAGCTGTGACGCTATGGCACTCTACCCAGAGCCCCAGAGTAAGACTCTGTCTTAAATAAATAAATAAATAAGATGCATACTTCTCAGTCTGACATTCTAGATCTTTCACAGTCTAGCAACTGTGCTTTTAAACAACAACAATAAAAGACATGGAGAAGGAAAAGTGATTATGCATTTTAATAAGCAGATAACCATAAAGGTAATAACTGTTCATAATGGTGGAATATCTTGTACGATTTTCTGTCATAAAAAAGTTCAATGTCATGACCAGGGGCTGTCAGTATGACACCATTTTTCTCATGCTCAACTAGCACTGGGGTCTCTGTAAGAAGGAAGAAAAAATGTTAAAGTAGAAAATTTGGATCCTAATATTCCCTACCATGTCTTTATTGTTTTAAAAAGAAGTAGTAAATGTAATTATATTCAGAAAAATTATGCTTAACATGACACATATGATGCCTCCTCCTCACTATGGAGGCTGCGGGGGTGGGGGGTGTGGGGGGGGTGGCCAGGCCACTGCTGCTGTGTCAGGGCTCAAGATGTCACCAACAGGCTGCTGCTGCTGCCACCACTCTCTTGGCTTTTTATGCCTTTCCTCTTTTGAATCCTACATCAATAAAATATTCAAGAAAATAATAGGACTTAAAATGTTCTCACAGAATTTATAGAAATGCCTCAAAATCTGCAAATGTTTCTCTGTATGTCCATGTGGGGGGTGTTTTATTTTTTAAAACTTTGCATCTGTAATCTCTTATTTTGAATGAAGACACACTCTTTGAAAATCACAGGGCTTAACTATAGGTAAGATCAAACCTTCAGAATTCTTTTAAAAAAATGTATGATTTGCCTTTTCTAGGGAATAAAAATATTTCAATGTCATGCCATATTATTTTTGTTTCAAACCAGTTTTGAAGTGTCTTATTTCAATATTTGAAAATAATAAGTTATCCAGTCCTATGTCAGGTGCTTTTAGTCCCCCGTTATCCTTCCCAATGAAAGAAAAATACCATTTGTTGTTTGGGCATGAACACCAAATAGCAAAAGCTCTATATAGTCCAGCTTTATTGCCTGCGTGATCTTAGTTAAAGCTTGCTTTCTTTATCAATGGCAGATGTATTTCTTGAGAATTAGGATTCACTTGTGGAATAAGATCTACCTTATGCTTGTGGGATCACATGAATTTTAATGGATAGGTCTCTGAGGAATCATTAAAGAAAATTCATAATTGTAAATCATCTGATGAAATAGTTCTCTATATTGTTGCAAGCGGAGAAACAATTGAAGACATCACAGATCAAGTAAGATGGTGAACCAGTGTCCTCTCTTCACTTAAAACTGAACCCTCATTAAATGCCATCTACCAAAACACTGAAGTGAGACGCAACAGAGAACAATTAAAACCATCGCTTGAAGGACTCTGAAGTTAGGCAGGCTCATTTTGGAAAGCCCAGCTGGGCAAAACAAAGCAGGAGAATCCTATGTATTGTAATTAGCTCATCTGGCCCAGATTTTATTTAATAAAGTCCAGTCGATCAGCCTTGCAGGGTAATAAGTACCTTACCACATGGTAAGGTATTCACAGAATTCAAATGATAGAAAAATGTCCATTTAAATTATGTATCTAATGAATAAGAATCAAATAACCAAAATTCTCTTTAGTACGGATTAAAAGCTGACATTTTAAATTCTTAATAGTTTGTGATCTTATATTATTACTAGTATAAATAGTAATAAATATAAATATAGTATAATGAGTATAAATATAGTATAAATGTTTTTGTCACCATATTGCTATTTACAAAGTACTTTTATATATAGGGTGGCCATAAAATTTGTATGCAACTTTATGGCCTCCCGTATATTATCTCATTAAAACATGTCCAGCAAATAATCGTAGATTCAGAGGATCGTACCCAGATAGCATGTTGCAACTACATTTCTGAGCCTAATCCGTGAACCTGGTGTATAATTTCTACCAGCTGCAGTCCCTTGCCTTTGTTCCCATCCTCCTGCCACTGCCGCCAACCCTCCCCCCACCCCTTCCTGCACTCACAGCTCACTTGGTTCTGTCCCCACTGCTGGTGACGTGCTCGGGCCCTCAGCTGCGGCTGCTGTCCGGCTACTGGGACTGCTGCTCATTTTGTCCCAAACCATTTCTTTGCTGCCCTGTTTTCTTCCCAGAAAGTTTGCTTTTGCTTTTGCTGCCCCCGTGTAGGGCACTGAGGCTGTGATATTCCTGGCAGGGAGAGCTGGCACCCACACAAGGGGCCGGGGGACACTGCTGGTGCCGCCCCGGGTCGTGTTTGCTCCTGCGTTGGGAGGCCCACGCAGTGGTTTTAAACTTCCTCCTTCCAGAAGATGTTACAGGAGATGTAAGCATTTTCCAGGAAGAGGGTAGAGACTGGGATAGGCTTTTCACTCCAGTGTTGTTCTGAACTCCAGTCATTGTAATGTTTTTCTTTGGAGACGTGGGCATATGTTGGCCGAGTGTGGTTTTATTTTTAATGCTATAAGTAATAATGATGATAGTGACTATTAATGAACAGAGGCCAGAGAGTAGAGTGATTAAGAGTTGAGCTCTGTAATAATACAGAGCTGGGTTCAAATCTCGGTTCGGCCCAGTTGTAATCATTGGACCATAAGAATGTTACTTAACTCCCTGAATCTGTTTCCTAGGCTGTGAAATCGAGGTGACCATAATATCCTCACAGAGAGGTTATGAGAATCCTGTAACGAAAAGAAAATGCATGTAAAACACTTCGTATCCTTCCTGACACATAGCGATATTAATTTCCATTGCTTTTATTAGTAGAGAATGAAATACTACTTCCTACACACAGCAAATAGTGTGCTTCACACATACAAGTTCCACGTAAGTTTTGTTTTAATAATTGGTTGAATAGGCCTAAGCGGGTGGATTGCTTAAGCTCAGGAGTTCGAGACCAGCCTGAGCAAGAGCAAGACCCCCATCTATACTAAAAAGGAAAAAAAAAAAAATAGAAAAACTAGCTGGATGTTGTGACAGGGGCCTGTAGTCCCAGCTACTCAGGGAGACTGAGATAAGAGGATCACTTAAGCCCACCTGTTTGAGGTTGCTGTGAGCTATGACATCACAGCACTCTACCCAGGGTGACACAGTAAGACTCTATCTCAAAAAAAGAAAGAAAGAAAGAGAAAGAAAAGGACATTATCCTGTTGATATAGGACTTGGCCATAGGCAAGAGCATCATTCCCCACCTTTCAGGCAGCTGAATAGCTTAGCCTGGCCCATAAAATAAGGCTCAGGAGTCTTGAGGCTGCCAGTGGACTGACTACCACAGCATGAATGCACAAGTGCCACCCTTCCCACGGTGCAGCCCAACAACATTGCTGCCACCAAGGTGACAGCTTTACCTTGTGGAAAAGACAACAGAACTGGGGATCATGGGGAGCAAAAGATGTGCCTTAGACAGCGAATGTCACAAGTATTTTTAAGTTATAAAAGGTAGAGTCTGGGAGATCTGGCAGAGCCTCCATCCATGACAAAATTCTGGAATACATTTTGAAACTAGTGATTTCAGAAAGATAATCACTCAAAACTAACGGGGATTCACTGGCTACAGTTCATGGTGGGGAGTCTGCCCATTTTCCTTTCTAATAGGGCTGTTAGGTCAGAAGAATGTGGGGGACATAACATGTATGGCTCTCAGTAAGGCACTTACCTGGCAAAGTCTTTTAACATATTCACTGGGGCATTTGAAAAGACGTTGGTACAGTGTGAAGGGGAAGATTGGTCAGCACAGCTCTGTGGCCGCACTCTCTTCTTACTTCAAGGAATTTTCAAGTCATAACCTTTTTAGAGCATTATAACCTCAAGACTTCCAAAAAACACAGCATAATTTATCCTCCTTAAAACATGGTGTCCTCTGGAATAGAGTCTCATTTCAGAGAATTAGCTAGAAAGCATATTTTGTCCACTTGAATTTGAACTTTCATTTTAAAACCATTTTAAATCTGAAAGAGCTGGTCGATTGCCCTAGTACATTATAATTGTTATACGCATCTCATGAGGAACTGTTCCCTCTGTTGATTCACTGAGGCTATTTGTAGAAATCAATCAGAGAGAACAAACTTTGTTTTCACACAGTTGAGTTCATCACTATGAAGCTTAACTTTCAGAAAACGTGTCCCAAATTCCTGCTACTAATATAGCCCTCCGTGACCAATACTAGTTCATGTGTAGAACTCTGTTAATTTATTTCATCACAGTTCATTAAAAGAATCATGATCAAGCAACATAATCTAGCTTTACCTATATTGAATCCTACCTCCAAATTGCTTTCAGGTATTACCTAAGGTGTCAAAGCTAGATGTGTGAGAAGGACCAATTCTAGATCCTTGTATACAACATCGTTACAAACTCTGTGCTCACAATTCTCACCTAAATATTGTAAGATTTCCAGCATCTATTTTTAAAAATGGATAAATGAAACTAAATGTCTTCCTTTCTGTGGTACCGCATGACTGTCCACCTCCAGTGTAATCAGTCAAAGATTATATAGCCCATACTTGAAGTTCAGTGTTTTTCATTTTTAGTTGCTCTGGCATCTTGCTAAGTGCTTTGTGGACCTGAT
Organism: Loris lydekkerianus; assembly: GCA_963574355.1. Classification (NCBI taxonomy): domain Eukaryota; kingdom Metazoa; phylum Chordata; class Mammalia; order Primates; family Lorisidae; genus Loris; species Loris lydekkerianus. Next base: position 50,149 of record CAUYPK010061605.1, read on the forward strand.
AGAGCAGATCTCCACATTTCTGCATATGAAAATCAGATGTGATAGATCCACTATTTATTTCTATCAGGCTAAGTGATCACATGACAGGAAGAACATTAAAGAGTTATATATTGAGAGTAAGGTCTGTTTAGGTGCAGAAGAGAAAGAAGTGAATATTTGTTGATCTGACTATGTGCTAAGCAATTTATTCTCTTTCATTTAATCCTCACTACAGACTGCAAAAAGGTAAGATTTAGGCTCATTTTATAAGCAACTCGCACAATTCACACATCATTTATTCATGAATCCATTCAACATTTATGGGATGCCCTACTATGTGCTAGGTGTTGGGGAAATAGCAGGTGTTGGGTTGGTAAACCAGAACACATTTGGATATTGGAGAGAGGAGCACAAACTCACAAAGCAGAGAAGTGAGGGAGAAAGACAAGATTCAGGGCAGAGGAAAGGGCAAAAAAGACTTAAAGGAGGCACAAAGTCTTAACAAGCCTGTGAAAGAACGAGTTGTCCTTCGAGGCTGGGCTGAGGAGCGTTTGCCAGATGCTCTGAATTGACTCCCTCCACATTGTTTCCAGTGGGAGCCTGCGCGGCAGGACTGGAAATGAAGCCCCAGTTTCCAGAGTGCCCCAAGGCTATGGTTCCGGTGTGATTCTGCCTGTCAGATGTACTTTGCAAGGCTTAATATTCTGCAGTATGAGCAACAGCAGAATTGTGATTTAAATGATTACTCATCACCTGGAAGAAAAAGTATCCATGGAAATCAGAATGTTGGAAGGCCAAGTGGCTGTGTTGTAATAAAACTTGGTAGTAAGAGTGGGATGAAGACCCTGAAGAAGGAGAAAGATAAGCAAGAAGTTACTTGCAGCATTATGTTATCTGGTACCAAATTCTGTGTCCCTTAGGAGGAGGCTTGGCTGCAAGACAGTGAGCTCTGGAATAACAATGGCATGATCAAGTTAGACGTGTATTTTTCTCAGAAAATTCCAGAGTGGGTGGTCAGGCTGTTCTGCTCTCGGGCAGGCTGCTGCTTCTCCTTCTCTTGGGTGTGATCCTCCTCTTCATGGTTCAAGATGGTAACCGTCACATCCACATTCCAAGCCACAGGAAAGAGAAAGAAGCAAAAGACAAGGGGTAAAGGACACGTGCCAGTTCCCTACTGGGGAAGTTCTTGGAAATTCCCAAATGATACTTCAATTGTCACTGGCCACCTCTAGCTGCAAGAGAGATTAAGATGTAATCACCAATTGTTATCACGTTAATCGGGAAGAAGGAATGTAAAAGAGAGTGTCAGGGGGAACTGGGATAATGGGAGCCAGTCGGGAAGGACCTGATATGACATGATGAGGCATTTAGACTTTATTCTCCTGGCGATGAGGAATCGTCAGGTAGATTTAAGCAGCAGAGAGATATGAGCTGTGTTTTATAACAATCTCCCTGACTGCCATATGGATGGGTCTATGAGCGTAAGTATTACTCAGAGACCAGCTAGAAAGCATTTGCAAGGACAATCTCTTCAATGAATGGTGCAGGGAAAACTGGATGACCACCTGCAGAAGAATGACAGTAGGCGCCTATCTCTCATCATACATGAAAATAAACTCAATGGATCAGAGACTTAAATGTTAGACCTGAAAGTATACAACTACACATACTAGCAGAAAGCATCTGCAACTTTCTCAGGCTAAAGAAAACTAATAAATAAATATAAAATAAGTAAAATAAAATATACTAGAAGAAAGCAAAGAGATAATGTTCCAGGGCATTGATCTAGGCAAAGACTTTATGGCTAGGATTTTAAACACACAGGTGACAAAAGCAAAAATAGATAAATGCAGTTACATCAAATTAAAGGAACTATTGGCGGAGTGAGAATGGAGAAAAAAATATTTGCAAACTATGCATCCAACTATGGGTTAAGATCCAGAATGTGTAAGAAACTCAACTCAATAGCAAATAAATAAATAAATAAATAAATAAATACATTTTAAAATCCCAGTCAAAAATGGGCAAGAGACTTAGACATTTCTCAAAAAGAAGGGGTACAAATGGCCACAGCAGCTATATCATAAAATGCTCACCATCACTAATCATCAGGGAAATACAAGTCAAAACCACAATGAGACATCATCTTATCCTACTTAGGATGGCTATTATCCAAAAGACCAAAAAAAAAAAAAAGCTGGTAAGGATGTGGAGAAAGGGAATTCTTATACACTATTGGTAGGAACATAAATTAGTACAGCCATTATGGAAAACAGCATGGAGTTTCCTCAAAAAATTAAAACTGGACTAGCCTATGACCAAGCCATTCCACTACTGGGTATTTATCCAGGGAACTGAAATCAGTATGTTGAAGAGACATCTCCAGTCCCATCTGTAGTAGACACAGCAGTGAAGATACTAAATCACCCTAAATGTCCATCAATGGATGGAGAAAGAAAATGCGGTATATAAAAAAAAAAAAAAAAGAAATCTTGTCATTTCTGACAATATAGAGGAACCCAGTGGACATTATGTTTAAGAGACTAAGCCAGACACAGAAAGACAAATACTGTATGATCTTACACGGAATTTTAAAAAGTTGATCTCATAGAAGGAAGGAGTAGCACAGTGGTTCCCAGGGGCTTAGAAAGGGCGATGGGAGAGAAGTTAAGGACAAGCCGGCCAACAAGTACAAAGTCACAGTTAGATGGAAAAAGTCCTGGCATTCTACTACATAGTAGGGAGAGTATAGCTAAAGCAATGTCTATTTCAAGATGGTAAGAAAAGAGGATCTTGAAAGTTTATCACCACAAAGATATGAGCAAGTTTTGAAGTGATGGACACACTAACTACCCTGATCTGATCATTATGTAATGTATAGATGCATTGAGATATCACATTATACCCCATAAACATACATACTTATTAGGAGTCAGTTATAAACAAAATGTTTAAAGATAAAAAAAGAAAGAACGCAGTAGCCATAGTCCAGGTAAGAAGAGATGAGAGCCTTAAAAGGGGCTGTGACAGTGGATGGGGTAAAGTGAATGGAAGGATGAGACATGTTAGGGTAGGAGAGGACAGACCTTAGTCACCATTAGGCGGCCATAGGGTGGAGGAAAAGCCTGGAGCTTGGGATGACGCCAAGCTTTTCGGTTTGACCAATTTGGTAAGTGACAGTGTCACTAAATAAAATAAAGAAATACAGAGGGTAAAGGAGGCTGCCAGTGGCGGACAGAATCGGGTTGAATTTAAGGAACTTGTTGGGTGGAAGATATTCAGCAACTGGAGAGAAGTCAGGACTGGAGGTGCCAGTTCAGCAACTGTGTGGATCTAACTCAGCTGCAGCCACGAGTTTGGGAGTTTTGACCAAAGAATAAGGGAACCAAGTCACGGGATGAAGCCTGGGAAAGTGCCAGTGTTGTGTGAGTCTTCTTCCAAGTCCATTCTGATGGAAGACTTTGGAAATTGTAGTTCAGGACATCTGAGGTGGGGCGGCGCCTGTGGCTCAGTGAGGAGGACGCTGGCCCCACATGCCAAAGGTGGTGGGTTCAAACCAGCCCAGGCCAAACTGCAACAACAAAAAAATAGCTGGGCATTGTGGTGGGCACCTAAAGTCCCAGCTACTTAGGAGGCTGAGGCAAGAGAATCACGTAAATCCAAGAGTTTGACATTGCTGTGAGCTGTGATGCCACGGCATTCTATCAAGGGCAAAATAGTGAGACTCTGTCTTAAAAAGAAAAAAAAAAGAGAGACATCTGAGGCTGCAAAATATCCCTTTACAGACATTCAAGTCTTTAGTTGAATCTTTCCATTTCTAGACAAGATAAAACTGCTGAGGACTGCTTCTTTTCCTGGTTGAAATGCTTTAAATACCAAATGATTTTGAGTTTGGAAAGAAAGTCATAATTAAGTTTCCTTTTCTATTCTGTAATGCAGTAAAGCCTGTGCCCAGGAAAAAAAAAAAAAAGAAAGAGAGAGAGAAATGAAGAAAGAAAGAAAACTCTCTGCGGCCCTCATCTCCATGGAAGTGCCTTGGAATTATTCCACCAGGTCTGGGGGAGAGACACTTTCAGCTGGTTGAGATGTGCATTGTGGGCATTGACGGATCAGGATCAAACTGCTTTCAACATCTAGAGGATTCCATGCTTTCACGATCGCTTTCAAGAAAAGGGAATTTGACTTGAGGTCACAGTATTTGCTTTAATTCTAGAAAAGGATTTAAAATTTTTTATTTGTATGTAGTACCTTTTCATTTCAACTCATTCTTAACTGTCCCCTGCCCCTCACTTTACATTATTGGTGGGTACAATCTACCTTCAAAGCATTGTTTTCTTAAAATTCTTAAGGTTATGATTTGGAAAAGGCCATATGATATCAAAATGCTTAATTCTTTGTTTTTTTCTTTTTTGTTTGTTTTGTTTGTTTGTTGAGACAGAGTCTCATTCTGTTGCCCAGGCTATAGTGCCATGGTGTCTGCCTAGCTTACAGCAATGTCAAACTCTTGGGCTCAAGTGATCCTCCTGCTTCAGCCTCCCAAGTAGCTGGGACTATAGGCACTCGCCACAATGCTCAGCTAATTTCTTTCTATTTTTAATAGAGACAGGGTCTTGCTATTGCTTAGCTGGTCCTGAACTCCTGAGCCCAAGGGAGCCTCCAGCCTCAGCCTCCCAGAGTGCTTGATCATAGGCATTAGCCTCTTTGGGTGGTCACTAGCAGAGTACCTTCAACTGATAAAAATGCAACTAAAAAGAATTTCAATTTTCTAGAAAGGTATATAAATCCAAACCTAACAGAAACAAAAAAAGAATCTAAAGTTAAAATAAATGATAGTATACTTGTCTAAATTAGGAAGTTTGGGTGTAGGATTAGCACAGGATTCTATGATTGGTACAAATTCAGCCAAATATCCAACATTTGTCACTTCTAGGTACTGGGCATTGTTCATTGATATTCAGCATCCTAGCCCTTAAATATTATAAAACTAGTCTCCATCAATTTACAAAGATTCAATTACAGCCATGAGGCCTAGTAACTAAGCCAGGCACATGGGCAAAGTGCAAATTAGTAACAACATTTTCACTGGGGAAAAAATGAAAAGTTAAGGAAAATATGGCAAAACACAATTATTTTTTAAGATAGTTCTTTGTTCTGAGATCATGTCCTTTTGTTGCCAATGAAAAAGAGTAGTGCCAGTAGATAACAACTTCTTTTCTTAATGAACTTACCTAGCAAAATTAAAAGTTAGTACACCATCGCCAATTCCTGACGTTGTTTTGCTGTTTTGCTTGTTGGTGAGATGTTTAAGTCAGAGAATCCCTGGAGTAATGCATTTCCCACAAGCTTGGAAACCAACTGGGTTTTCTGGTAAATTCATAACAGATGAGCAAATCAGGTTCTCCACAGTCTGGCTCTGTTGCTAATCATCCTGGCTGGTGATATACATCCTCAAAAGGAATTTGTTAGAAATAGTTGATCTCTAGGGAAAGACAGGCTTACACATGGCTCTTGTTTGTTTCCTCCACTTATTTTCAAAATGTCCAACATTTTAATTTACTTTTAAAATTGTGATTTAAAAAATACGTATTTATCTTTGCGCAGTGGCAATATTGTAGCCAGTGAGGTTTATACAAGGCGTGATCATTGCTAATTGAACTTTTCCCAATACCCCGCTATGACGCCTTGCAAATATAGTCAGCATTGGCAATTTCTGACCTTGTCTATGGAGACTGAATTTTTTAAAAAATTAAAAATTAAATAAAAATATATGTATTTAAATAAATTATTTTCATGTGCAAAAGTCAAACCACACCATCCCTGGAGGGCAGCAGGGCAGGGCTGCTTTGCACACCTGCTTCTCACAAACATGCTGGTACACACCTGAGTTTGGAGAGCCCTGTGCTATAGAGCATCCAACCCTTTTCTACTGGGAAGGAAGGAAGAGACATGTAATTTCTATATTGACTCTCAAAGACAAAAAAGATTCTAGGGTGGTTAGACTAAGTTTTAATGGAGCCCGAATTTAATCAGAACTTGGGTTTTCTGGCCTCTAAAATCAAAGAAAAAATTCAAAGTTGCTTTTCAATAATAAAAAAGGAAAAAGGAAATCCCCTTCGTGTAGGTTTTTAATCCACGAAGTTTTAATAGCATGATCATCTTGTTTCTTTTGTTATTTCCCTTAAATCAGCAGAGAACGCTTTCTGATTTAATCTGCTCCTGGAACTGGTAGAAATACAGGCAGTAGCCAAGCGCATTATAACCATTAATCACCAAGATACAAACTTCCAGCTCCTTTCCCAGGGGATTCAAAGTGCAGTGCGGGGCAGGGCACACAGGCTCAGCGCTGCCAGTTAGTCTATGGCGAAGTTAGGGGGTGACACATCTCTCCGCGGCAGGGCACACAGGCTCAGCGCTGCCAGAGTTAGTCTATTCAGGTGGGACGGCCTGAAGAGCAGATGGAATTTAAAAATAGTAACAACCCTCCCTCCATCCCAAACACACATTTTATAGTAGAACATTCAGAAAGCAAGAATCATTCATAATTTTACCACCTAGAAATTACCACTGTTGACATTTGGATAAATATTCTTCTAAGGAGGGAAGACGGGATGAACAAACCTACACACGGATACCCCCGCACAATAAATTATCTTCATTATACTTGTACCAATGCGTTTGGATCCTATTACTAGTCCATCGTTATCGATGGGGAGTTGGTAAGACGGTGGTGAAGGGAGACTGATTTTAACACGAATACACATTATTGGGATTTTTCACTCCTATATATTACTCTGTATGTATGCTATGATTTTCTTTTCGATTGCAATACCGATGATGCAATCACTGTTGGGTATAAAGGGGTTTCATCAGACGCTGCCCTGGGCGCGCATTGGGTGACCAGGGCCGTCTGCGGGCCAGGGTGGAGCTCCTGGGACAGAGGATGGGGCGAAGGAGCAGACGGAACAGGGTTCAAGGCCGCCTGCGCGGCTCGGATCCCGCCTGGGCAGCGCCCCCTGCAGGCTGAGTGCGCAGGTATGTGCAGCGGGCCGCGGGGACTGCGTTTCTGCATCCCGCAAGCTGCTTGGCATCGGTGCAGACTCTCCCGCGGTCCTGGGAGGGCTTCAGTCCTCCACTTCCCTGGAGCGGAAAAGGAGACTTGCGGGCTCTGCACGGAGTAAACCAATTGCGAGGACGCGCGGGCGCCTGACCCCACGGCGCCCTCTGCTGGAACCCGGGCTAGTGGCGGCCGAGGGGCCGGCGGGGCGGGGCGGGGCTGATCGGGACGAGGGCGGGGCGGAACGGGGAGAAGCGGCCGAGAGGCGGGGCTGATCGGGACGAGGAGGAGCGGCCGAGGGGCGGACCTGGGCGGGGCTGGGCTGGGCTGAGCGGGACGAGGAGGAGAGGCCGAGGGGCGGGGCTGGGCGGGGCTGGGCTGGGCTGGGCGGGGCTGGGCTGGGCTGAGCGGGACGAGGAGGAGCTGCCGAGGGGCGGGGCTGAGCGGGGCTGAGCAGGACGAGGAGGAGCTGCCGAGGGGCGGGGCGGGGCGGGGCTGAGCAGGACGAGGAGGAGCGGCCGAGGGGCGTGGCGTGGCGGGGCTGAGAAGGGCGGGGAGGATAGTCCAAGCGCCGGGGCGGGGCGGGGCTGAGAGGGTCGATGCTGAGCGACCTTGTGCCGCCGCGTGGCGGG
>CAUYPK010061606.1:0-11636 GCA_963574355.1 Loris lydekkerianus
GCAGCCTTAAAGAAAGATGGAGACTTTACCTCCTTTGTGTTTACATGGATGGAGCTGGAACATATTCTTCTTAGTAAAGTATCCCAAGAATGGAAGAAAAAGTATCCAATGTACTCACCCCTACTATGAAACTAATTTAGAATTTTCACATGAATGCTGTAACCCATTTGCAACCTAGGAATAGGGGGAAAGGGAGGGGAGGGAGGGGGAAAGGGGGTGGAAGGAGGGGGATTGGTGAGAACACACTTGTGGTGCATCTTACAATGGTGTATGTGAAACTTAGTAAATGTAGAATGTAAATGTCTCAACACTGAAATTGCCAGGAAGGCTATGTTAACCAGTGTGATATAAACGTGTCAACCGGTCTGTGAAACTAGTGTATGATGTTCCATCATCATACCAATGTACATAGCTATGATTTAATAAAAAAAAAATAATAAAATAAAAAAAAAAATGGTGAAGCTTTGAGTCTCCAAAGCCATAAAGGAAGTCCTATTTTTATCTATTTACTATGTTGGTAAATATTATGTTTGTGAAAAGTATTTTTAAAGAAGATGTTTGAAAACTACCTGAGTAGGTGATAACTCCAACAAGTTCTAATTCTGAAAACTATGCTTAAGTCAACAGCATTGACTAGGAATGTATTTGGGGTTAGATGGCAGGGAAGTTGGTATTTGTTTTGTATAGTGTAAGATCCAATGGAGCATTTCCCTAGACATATGTGTGAGGAAAGACACCAACTGATAACCTAATTCTGTGTGGTCCAGGGGGTTCTTCACAAGAAGCGCCCATGGCTTATCATTGGGAATAAGAAAATGGAAGTAACCAAAGATGACTACATAAAGTTCTATGGAGGAAATACTTTCACTGTGAAACTCCTTCTCTAATCCCTGATACTTTGTCTCTAAACTATTCAAGATAATTTAAACAGATGAATATCTAAATTAATCAACATTTTCATCTCATTTGTTACCATCAGTTTAGTACCATACCAATAAAAACATAAGGAGAGATAAAGTGAAAAGCAAAGTGATATAAGACACGATTTAAAATTTATCAGAATATGTGTATTATTTTACCAAGGCATGAAAACCCAGACTTAGAAACTTTGAAAGGGAGGAAGCTTATTCAGATGGTATTCTTAAAATAAAGGTATGTTTTTTGCTCTCTCAAAAAAGTGGTGCAGCAAAATGTGTGTGTGTGTGTGTGTGTGTGTGTGTGTGTGTGTGTTTGTAGTAACAGGCCAAGAAATGTTGTAAACATTTCCAGTGATAATATGTGAACTTAGCACATATAGAGAACTGTCCTTCAGTGAAACTATTTGGAAATAGTAAATTTAATAGGTTGCAGTCCTCAGGCATAATTACTGTGGTTTGTGATGTTTAAGGTGATATAAAATCTGAGTCCCCTTGTACCCATCTAGTAAGCCAAAGCTTGATAGCAGTTGTGGTTTGCAACTATGATTGCATGCTAGAATCACCTGCAAAACCAAAAAAAAAAAAGAAAGAAAGAAAGAAAGAAAGAAAGAAAGAAAGAAAGAAAGAAAGAAAGAAAGAAAGAAAGAAAAATTCGTGCATGGACCAAACTTCATAGCTTTGAAGTGGGCAAAGCTCCCCAGGTGCTGATGATCTGCAGTCAAGTTTGGAAAAAACAAAACAAAAAAAAAAAAAAACCCACTGAAGCAAATCCTCAAGTGACTTAATCCCAGTGTGCTGGGTATTGGGCTGGTTTGGTTGCATCTGTTGTATATTTATTATTTCCACTGTTAATGATGAGAGTGAGAAGGATTTAGCCAGTTTTATGAGGGAGTTGAAGAATAGGGAAAGTCACAGAAGGACAACCAAACCACTTCAAAATTTTCAGTGAGTCCTCTTCATGCTTATAAACCTGAACATTGAAATGCAAACCCCATTATTACCTCTACCTTTCAGGTCAATAAATATGGTCGTGTTTTATGTGCACAGATGTGGCATGAAGCAGGCAGAAAAAACAGATTCAGACAGAATGGATGTTTCATGGTCTTTTGAGACCTGAATTTTTATCTGCAAGGTTAGAAGTAATTTCAAATGGTTGGCCAACTTCCTATCAACTCAATCGACAGCTGATGCCCACCATCTGATTCCATGAAGGCTTATTCTCGGATATTCAACATTTGCGGAAAGGATGTGATTGAAACAAAGTCAACACAGCTAAAAAGAATTATGTTGTCAGTGATGTGTTTCCTATGGAATTTGTTTTTTTTTTTTTTACAACAGGAAGAAATATATCATCTTATTATTTTAACATGATCTGGTACCCACAATCCCTATGATTTCATTTCCTATCCCTCTCCTGTGATACTCCAGGCATACTGCCTTCCTTGTTTTGGCAAATTTAGACTTCACATAGAAGGCCTTTATACATGTCTTTTTTTAAAATTACCACCTCCAGATGCTTTCTCCTCAAAGTTCATCCTCTCACCTTCCATTGGATGTCTGCTTAAAAGTCACCATTTTGGAAATTATTTCCCGGAGCACTCCATATAAAATAATAATTCTCCAACTACCTACTATTCTTTTTCCCTGTTGTATTGCTTTTCCTTTATTCCTCAACACTATTATCTTACATGACAGTATTTTTTTAATTGATTTTATTCACTAGAATGTAAGCCCCACATGGTCAAGGGCCTTGTGTGTGTGTGTGTGTGTGTGTGTTTCTGTTGAATTCCAAGTACTGGCACAGAGTAGGATTCCAATAAATATTTGTTGCAAATTAAATCTATTAATAAATGTATTGTTCAAACTTTTAAACAATAATGACGTGTGACTGTCCTTTTTTCAACATATATATTCATTTTACAATGTGGCCTGGATGCTTCTCCCATCCAGAGATAAGATCTGCCTTCTTTCCTCATGAATTTGAGTGGCAGAAGTGACACCATGTGACTTCCAGAATTAGGTCATAAAAATCAATACAGTCCAGACTCACAGACATGGTGGAGTCCTCAGATGACAGTAAGAAAACTGACCATCAATGAGATTGAACCATTCTGAAAGCAGATTCTTCATCTCCAATCAAGCTGTCAAACACTGGCAAAATTTCAGGTTTATGAATAAAACAATTTATTACAATTTTAAGCTACTATGTTTAGAATATTTTTATATAGCAAAAGGTCATCAATATGAAATTTGATTTTTAATGAGGGAATAACACTAAATATATAAATAAGAATTGCTGTATAGACACATACCCCTTATGCTGGTTAAACATCCTCCAAAAATTCTAAATCCAAAATGCTCCAAAATCCAAAAAATTTTTGTACCAATATGACCTACAAGTGGAAAATTTCACAACAATATCTCATGTGATGAGTCACAGGCTAATCACAGTTAAAATGTTGTTTCACAGACAAAATTATTAAAAATAATATGCAGAATTAACTTCAGGATATGTATCTAAAGTTATATGAAACATAAAGAAATTTTATATTTAGACTTAGGTTTCATACTTAATATATCTCTCTATGTATAGGCAAATACTCCAAAATCTGAAAACATCTCTAACTGAAATACTTCTAGTCCTAAGCATTTAGAATAAAGAATACTCAAGCTGTATTTAGAAATCTAGCTTCAGTGTTATATATATGAGCACATACTCATAGAGCTTGGTGTGTTATATTATTTATATCTACATTTCCATAAATGAAAATATAAATGGATAGCTACAGATGTGTCTTATACCTAAATGTATCGATATTACTTACAAAATGGTACAGTTTCTGTGCAAAACTATGTGACGTTGCCTTAAAAAAATTAAAAGTGGAATTACCACATGGTTTAGCAATCCAACTTATGGGCATATACCCAAAATAATTGAAAGCAGGGAGATTCATAAATATTTGTATTTTGATGTTTGAAACACAATTATTCACAATAGCCAAAAGGTTGTAACAACCCAAGCGTACACATACAGAGAAATGAAAACAAATGTGGCATACACTTACAATGGAACATTATTCACCCTTAAAAAAGTAAGGAAATTCTGGCACAAACTGTAAAAGGTGTGAATCTGGAAGCCATTATACTAAATGAAATGAGCCAGTCACAAAAAAACAAATACTATATGAATCCACTCATATATGATACCCAAAGTAGTCAAAATCCTGAAGACAAAAAATGAATTTTTTGGGTAGGAAGAAATGAGTGACTATTTAATTGGTAACGTGTTTCAGTTTTGCAAAAGGAAAGTTCTGGAGATAGAGGATGGTGATGCTTGTATAAGAATGTAAATGTACTAATGTTACTGCACCATACACTTAAAAGGTTAAAATGATAAAGTTTGTTATGTATATTTTACAAAATTTGAAGTATTTCCTATAGATATAACATATTTGTAGTGTTATGCAAATTTTCACCATGGCAAATATTTTATACATGTATGTCTAATATTATAAATGTAATCACAGATATCTTCAGTATTATATATATCACCTACTTCCAACATTGAATATAAGTTCACATGAATAACATTGACAAGGCTTACATGCAGGACTCACATATACATATCAAATGTCTTCTGTATACACCTATTTATTAAGGGGTTATTCATATCTAAATTTTAATATATTTTATATAGTCTATTTTCACTCTATATAGTAGATACCTTAGTATCTAATGACTATATGCATTATATATAAAAAGTACATGTAAACTACACAAAATCCATTTGCACACATCCACATATGAGTTTTGAATGTTGTGAAAATGTACATACAAATGCATGACAGGATGCCAGTATAATATACACAAATATATATACATACATTATATATGTATATAACAGACACATAATATATCTGAAATATTTGATAAGGGTATGAAAGTTCAGTTACATATATACACAGCTCTGCATACATTTGCAGGGCTGTAAAGGAACACATCTCTGGCAATTACACATAGATAAATCTCCAGTAGTCTGCTCAAAAGATATACAAATACTTGTATAGGATTAACATGTCTTTCTCCAAAGTTTTACACACACACACACACAAACACACAAGCACAAATGCAAATATTGACTATTGTGTATACGAAATACAGTTTAATACGCACACAGTTACATTTCTAATGTTGTATATACATGTGTGATTCCAATTCTGTCTACACACATATTACTTCAGTGCTGGATACATACACACATGAATGTTCAGAGTTGTTCACACATATAATAATATACATGTACACACAAACTCAGTCATTAAACATATTTCCCATATATTCATACATTTTTAGAAACACATATGCAGTCACACTTATGTCTATTATAAGATAGATACTCAGCTGTCCCCAGGATTTTACACACACACAAACATGCACAAGCACACAAAGATGGCTGATCTCACAGACACACAAACAGTCTGTGTCTTGAGACCCTTTTTCTCTTGCAATTTGTGGTATCAGCTTCATTACTTTATAAATCTTAACTTGTATACATATAGATTCTTTGCCCTGTGGCAAGAGGTTTTATTTTAATAAAAACCTTGGAGATTAAATAATTAAACCTGCCACCATCCATAGTTTTCATTGCTAATTAGTCATGCTGAGGTATCATTGTCATAGGACTCAGAGTTCCTAAATTTAGCTGTGGAATATCACATTGATCACACACAAAAACATCCCTGAGTCTCTGGGGACCAACTGTACGTCAGCTGAGTGTGTTGTGGCTGAGTTCACCCTTCACCTAGTGAAGGGGCACTCTCTCCTCTCCAGTTGTCAGGAACTATCTGCTTCTTCTCTGGATGCACGTAGCAACCAAAAAAAAAAAAAAAAAGAAAAAAAAAAAGAAAAGAAAAAGAAAGAAACTACCATTCTTAACCCTTTGAGGGCCTCACACTAGCAACTCAGAAGAGCATAATTTTCTCAGTCACCTCTGGGCTGTTTGCCTGCCTGCCTTGCTCAACAGCAGGAAAAAAAAACAACAACAAAAAACATCTGCTTCTCAGTTCGGAGCCACAGGGCTTCTCCCTGCTCTTCTTTACACACTAGTGAAAGGGAAACAACCAAGCATATTTGCGTCTCCTGTGCCAGGTGAGATGCTTCTTTCTGCTCTTCTCTGAGGAAATGATGAGTAAAATGAAGCTTTCTAACATCCAGCTGCCACATTCCTGCATTTGCCTCATCTCCCTAAAGACAGTTTCCCAAATGTCAACATTAATTGACACAGTCAGGCATTTTTTTCTGGTCCTCTGTCATTCATTGGGGTTCACCCTAAGAGAGGCATCCTCCTTGACCTGAGAGAGGAAGGGCGTGGGGACATGCAGAATCAGGTGTAGCACTCAGCTCTATTACTTAACTAGAATTATAATCTCTTAATTTTTATTCTAACTTAAACTTCCTCTGAGAAACAGAATGTTGTGAGCATGAAGTAGGTTTTCCCAGATTGTTAATTATGTTTACTTTCCCATCATTATGTGGGGGAAATGCCCTACTTTGTTATTCTCTTATCTGTTTCTCATTCCTTGAGATGAACAAATTTAATTCTATTCAACTGGCCTTAGTAGCATTTAGTGGTGGGCAGGGCTCTTCAGGGCACCAAGTCACTGAGGTTAGTGACAACAGTTGAGCCAGCGACCATAGTTTAGGTTCATGCAATTAAAGATTGTAGGCATCTTGATTTACCTTACAGTTAATAAACAGCTACTGAAGAAGTTTAAACTAAATATTTATGGGTGTCAATAACACAGGAGAAAGAATACATTTTTTAATGACATTTCCTCTTGTCCTTGAATACCAAAAGCATTGTAGGAGTGGTGGGGTAAGAATACTGAGAATGAACAGGAAGGACACTAAGGTGACACAGAGCCTAGAAAGGGGAAAGGGACATTAGTCATACTTTTGTGTTTTCCCTCTCATGTTCCTTTACAGACATGCCTGCTTTTAAGAGTCTGATAGTATCGGTAGTACTGGCACACCTCCTGGGTACCCTAAACTCTCTCATGTATAGCTTTCATTGTGACACTGAGAACTTGTAAATTTTTCCCATTCTTCACAAAAGCTGCCATTCAGGGAGCTGCTCTTATGCCTTCTGATAAAACCCATTAATGCTTCCCTGTGAATGACTACCATCAACCATGTTTCAGGCACCAGTCAAAGCACCGGACCTAAAGCAGTAAGCAATATATCTAATGGTCTTGACTTCATAGAAATTAATTCAAGTCAGAGGGAAGTAGAAAAAAGGCAAATCAATGAACACTACAAGACAACAGTTATCAAAATAGCATGGTACTGGCACAAAAATACAGATAAAGATCTATGGAATAGAATAGAGAATCCAGAGACAAAACCCACCACATAATACCATCTAATCTTTGATAAACCAAATAAAAGCATACACTGGGGAAAATAATTCCTATGTAATAAATGGTGCTGGGAAACTGGTTAGCCACATTTAGAAACTGGACCCACACCTCTCACCACTTACAATAATTGACTCTCACTGGATAAAATATTTAAATGTAAGACATTTAATGATAAATGACAAAAACTCTATAAGAAAGTGTGGATAAAACTCATGTTGATATCAGCCAGGGAAAAGGTTTTATGTCTTTTATATCTTTGTTTAGTTTCTGTTTAAAGTATCTGTCCAGTTCTGTCAGAGGTGTGTTAAAGTCCCCAGCTATTATGGTGTTATGGGATATCATATTGCTCAGACAAATTAAGGTCTGTTTTATAAGTCTGGAATCATTAAAGCTGGATGCATAAGTATTTAAAATTGAAATGTATTCTTATTAAATTGTTCCCTTG
This sequence comes from Loris lydekkerianus, assembly GCA_963574355.1. Lineage (NCBI taxonomy): Eukaryota > Metazoa > Chordata > Mammalia > Primates > Lorisidae > Loris > Loris lydekkerianus. The sequence continues at coordinate 7,782 of CAUYPK010061606.1, forward strand.
ACCAGTATGAAGTGTTCATCTTTGTCTTTTTTAAATTTAGTTGCTTTAAAACTGCTTGTATCTGAAAATAAGATTGCAACTCCTTCTTTCTTTTGACTTCCTTTTGCTTGCCATTCAGCCATTAAAAAAGATGGAGACTTTATATCTTTCATATTAACCTGGATCGAGTTGGAACACATTCTTCTTAGTAAAGCATCACAAGAATAGAGAAGTGAGAATCCAATATACTGAATTCTAATATGACCTAATACAAGGTGGGGAATGAAGGAGTGGGAAGAGAGGAGGAGGATGAGGATGAGGGATGGGGGTCACGGTGTATGGCATAACTCTTGAGGGTGAGACACAGTTATAAGAGGAACTTTTCCTAAGGAATGCAATCAGTATAACCTAATTCTTTATACCCTCAATGAATCTAAAACAATAAAAAAAAAGACTTTATGAAGAAAATCCCATTGACAATTGAAGCAAAACCAAAAATAAATAAATAAAGGAGACATGACCAAGCTAAAAAGCTTCTGCACAGATAAGGGCACAACAACAAAAGCAAACAGACAACTTTCATAGTGGGAAAAGATATTGGCATGCTACAAATATGACAAAGGGCTGATATTTAAAATCTATAGAGAACTCAAACTAATCAACAAGAACAATCAACCCCATGAGACATGGGTCAAGAGTCATGAACAAACGTTTCCTAAAGAAGATAGATGAATGGCCAAAATACACATACAAAAAAGTTCATCATTTCTAAACATCAGAGAAATTTAAATCAAAACCACTCTTAGATATCACCCAATCCTAATAAGAAAAGCTCACATTGCCAATTTCCAATGTGGCAGATGCTGGTGTAGATGTGGAGAGAAGGGAATGGTTTTACATTATTGGTGCAAACTAATTCAGCCTTTATATACAAAAGTATGGAGAATCCTCAAAAAGCTACAGGTAGACCTTCCATTTCATCCCTCAATGCCATTACTAGGTACTGACCCAGAAGAAAAAATAATAATTTTACAATAACAATATTTTCACTAGAATGTTTATTGCAGCTTAATTCATAATCACCAAGATGTGGAATCAACCTAGTGCCCATCAACACATGAATGGATTAATAAACTGGGGTATAGGTATACCATGGAATACTATTCAGCCATATAAAAAGATAGTGACTTTATACCTCTTATACTTACCTGAATGGAGTTGAAGAACATTCTCCTTAGTAAAGTACATGAGAATGAAAAAGCAAATATACAATTTACTCAGTACTAATATGAAAACAATAGAAAACAACTACACACTCACATGAAAGAAAAATAAAAATTCAAGTGGGGGAAGTGGGAAGAAAAGAGAGGAAAGAGGTGAGGAGAAGGCAGACGGGTAAGGTATCATCTAATGGACACAATGTAAGGTTATAAAGACACCTTCTGGGTGAAGGGCTCAACTACAACATGAACTTTACCTAAAAAATAAAAATAATGTAACCTAATCATATGTACTCTCATATTAATCTGAAATGAAAAATAAAAAGCTATTTATATTGCAAAAAAGAATAATATAACTCTAGAGAACTATAAATTGCTACTAAGAAATGAAATAATGGGAAGTTCTAGCAAATACAATTAGACAAGACAAGAAAATAAAGGGCATTCGAATGGCAGTAGAGGAGGTCAAACTCTCCCTTTTTGTGATGATATGATCTTATACTTAGAGAACCCTAAAGACTCAACCATAAGTCTCTTGGAAGTCATCAAAAAATACAGTAATGTCTTAGAATATAAAATCAATGTCCACAAGTCAGTTGCCTTTGCATATGCCAACAACAGCCAAGATGAGAGGTTAACTAAGGACTCAACTCCCTTCACCATAGCTCCAAGGAAAATGAAATACGTAGGAATATACCTAACAAAAGAGGTGAAGGACCTCTATAAAGAAAATTATGAAACCCTCACAAAGGAAATAGCAGAGGACATTAACAAATGGAAGAACATACCATGTTCATGGCTGGGAAGAATCAACATTATTAAAATGTCTATACTTCCCAGAGCAATTTACCAATTCAATGCCATCCCTATTAAAATACCAACATCCTACTTTCAAGTCTTGGAAAAAAATTATTCTGCAATTTGTATGGAACCAGAAAAAAACCCATATATCTAAGGCAGTTCTTAGTAATAAAAACAAAGCCAAGGGTATCACCATATGAGATTTTAGGCTGTATTAATAAGGTGATAGTGGTCAAGACAGCATGGTACTGGCACAAAAATAGAGACATAGACATTTGAAATTGAATAGAAAACCAGGAAATGAAACCAACAATTTACAGCCACCTAATCTTCGATAAACTAAACAAGAACGTCCAGTGGGGGGAAAGACTCCCTATTCAAAGAATGGTGCTGAGAGAATTCGATAGCCACATGTAAAAGACTGAAACTGGACCCGTAGCTTTCTCCACTCAAAAATTGATTCAAGATGGATAAAGGACTTAAATTTAAGGCATGAAAAAATAAAAATCTTCAAAGAAAGAATAGGAAAAACACTGGAAGATATCAGCCTGGGGAAAGACTTTATGAGGAAGACTGCCATGGCAATAGCAATAATAAAGAAATGGGATTTAATTAAACTGAAAAGCTTCTGTACAGCCAAGGAGACAACAACCAAAGCAAACAGACAACTACCCAATAGGAAAGGATATTTGCATATTTTGAATCAGACAAACACTTAATAACCAGGATCTATACAGAACTTCAATTAATCCACAACAAAAAAACCAACAATGCCATACATCAATGGGGAAGAGAGATGAATAGAATCTTCTCTAAAGATGACAGATGAATGGCTAGCAAACATATGAAAAAATGTTCATCATCCCTAATTATTAGAGAAATGCAAATTAAAACCGCCCACAGAGATCACCTGACCTCAGTGAGAATGGCCTACATCACAAAATTTCAAAACTGCAGATGCTGGTGCAGATGTGGAGAGAAAGGAACACTTTTACACTGCTGGTGGGACTGCAAACTATACAACCTTTTTGGAAGGTAGTATGGAGAAACCTTAAAGAACTCAACCTAGACCTCCTGTTTGATCCTGCAATCCCATTACTGGGCATCTATCCAGAAGGAAAAAAAAACCCTTTTAATATTATAAAGACACTTGTACTAGGTTGTTTATCACAGCCCAATTTACAATTGCCAAAACATGGAAACAACCTACATGTCCTTCGACCCAGGAATGGATTGGTAAGCTGTGGTATATTTATACCATGGAATATTATTCATCCATCAAAATGGAGGTTTTTGCAGCATTTGTACTAACCTGGATGGAGGTGGAACACATTATTCTTCATGAAGCATCACAGGAATGGGGAAGTATGAATCCTATGTATTCCATTTTGATATGAAGACAATTAATGACAATTAATGATAAGGTGGGAAATGGGGGAAGGGGAGACCAGACAGAGAAGGAGGGAAGGGGTGAGGAAAAGGAGAAAAAAAAAAAAAAAAAAAAAAACAGAAAAAATAAGAAAATAGTAACTAATTCTCACATAAACTGGATTTACTTTTGATCAAAGTACATTACTTAAACATTAATTTTTAATTCAACTTGTTAATATGTTGTTTAGAATATTGCATCCTCATTTATAAGTGACATATGTTTGTAATTTCCCCTTTATAATAATATATTTTCTCTAATTTTAATATCAGGTGTACCCAGATTAAGTAGAATGATTTTGAAGTATTTCTTCTTTTTCTATTATCTATAAGATTTGGCATGATCTGTTTTTCAAAATTATCTTTTACTTTTATTTGTAAATATTAGTTGTCTATTTTTTGAGACTTAAAAAATAATAAGAAGTTA
>CAUYPK010061609.1:0-23569 GCA_963574355.1 Loris lydekkerianus
AAGAAGACAGATGCAAAATCTACAAACACATGAAAAAAAGCTCATCATCCTTCATCATCAGAGAAATGCAAATCAAAACTACTTTGAGATATCCCCTAACCCCAGTAAGAGTAGCCCACATAACAAAATCCCAAAACCAGAAATGTTGGCGTGGATGTGGAGGAAAGGGCACACTTCTACACTGCTGGTGGGAATGAACACTAATACATTCCTTCTAGAAGAATGTTTGGAGAATACTAGTCTGCCATTCGATCCTATAATTCCTTTACTAGGCTTATACGCAGGAGACCAAAAGTCACAATATAACAAAGACATCTGTACCAGAATGTTTATTGCAGCCCAATTCCTAATTGCTAAGTCATGGAAGAAGCCCAAGTGCCCATTGACCCACGAATGGACTAGCAAACTGTGGTACATGTATACCATGGAATACTATGCAGCCTTAAAGAAAGATGGAGAATTTACCTCTTTCATGTCTACATGGATGAAACTGGAACATATTCTTCTTAGCAAAGTATCTCAGGAATGGAAGAAAAAGTATCCAATGTACTCGGCCCTACTATGAAGCTAAATTATAGCTTTCACATGAAGGCTATAACCCAACTATAGCACAAGACTATGGGAAAAGGGCCAAGGTAGGGGAAGGGAGGGGGGAGGTTTTGGTGGAGGGAGGATAATGAGTGGGGCCACATCTATGGTGCACCTTAGAATGGGTACAGGCAATTGCACTAATGTACATAGCTATGATTTAACAATAAAAAAAAAAAGAAGATAGGGACATGGCCTACAGACACATGAAAAAATGCTCATCATCAGAGAAATGCAAATCAAAGCCTCTTTGAGATATGATCTAACTCCAGTATGAGTTGCTTACATAATGAAATCCCAAAACTATAGATGTTGGCGTGGATGTGGAGAAAAGGGAACACTTCTGCACTGCTGGTGGGAGTGCAAGCTAATACGTGTCCCTTTTGGAAAGAAGTATGGAAAATACTCAGGGATCTAAAAGTAGATCTGCCATTTGACTCTGCAATTCCTTTACTAGGTGTATATCTAAAATACCAAAAATCACTTTATAACAAAGAGATTTGCACCAGATTGTTCATTGCAGCTCAATTCATAATAGCACAAGTGTCCATCAATCCATGAATGGATTAATAAATTGTGGTATATATATATACATGGATTATTATGCAGCCTTAAAAAGTATGGAGACTTTACCTCTTTTAAATTTACATGGATGGAGTTGGAACATATCCTACTTAGTAAAGTATCTCAAGAATAAAAGAAAAATATCCAATGTACTCAGTACTATTATGAAACCAATTTACAATCACTCACATTTTCATATATAGAATAGATCAAAACTATGGCCCAGGATGAAGTAGGGAAGAGGGGAAGATGGGAGGGGAGGGGGAGGTCAGATTGAGGGAGGATGAATGATGGGATCATACCTATGGTGAATATTGCAAGCATACATGTCAGATCTATTAAGTATATAGTATAAATGTCTTAACACAATAATTAAATGAGATGAAGTATATATTACCCAGTGCGATGTAAGAGTTCCTAATTCTATATGAAATCAGCATGTTATACCCCATAAATGCATTAATGTATACATGATCTATGTGTTTATGATTTGATTAAAAAAAAAAATAAATACGTAGAGTTCAAATTTCGTGATTGTCCAGGGGGAATTCTGATTTTCTGGGGATCATCAGTATTCCTCAGCTAGGCTTAAAAGGTTCGGAAATTTTGCTAGGTTCTGGGAGTGACTCTGAGCCAGATATTCAGAATGACCTGGTTAATCAGACTTCCAGTGAGGACCTCCGCAGGCTGGACATGATTTAGAAAAAGGGTTTGGATTTTGGTACTGCTTTGCCCAAAGAAGAGGCACTGGAAAGGCAAGTCTGATTTGCTGGGGTTAGGCCTTGACCACCAGAATTTTTTGGCCCAAAGTGGGGAAAGGGAAGAAAATTTTAAAAAGCTTAGAGAGGGGCTATATATGACTGCTTAACACGCCCAGAGATGGAAGGAGAGGGAAAGAGGAGTTGAAGTGGGGAAAAGGAAAGAAATGTTTTAAAAGTTCAGAAAGGGATTCTAGACAAATGCTGACCTCACCATTAAAGGGATAATTGAGGGCTGGGGGTGGAGGGGTCCCCCATTTCCCTTCATCTCCCCAGAACAATAATCCATCTAGTTTTTTCTGATGGGTGTATCTTGGCCTCCTGAGGGTGCTTCTCCCTATACCAGGTTCTCAGCACCAAAATGAGACATCAAAGACCTAAAATGAAGGGCGGGGGGAAGATGGCCAACTAGAGGCACCTTTTGCCAGAGGGTCCTGATCAGGTCTCTGAAACTGATGGAGGGGAGCTGAGATGGGAAAGAAGACAGACAAGTACACATCATCTCGGCTGTGGCAACCTATGACTCCAAGAAAGAGAGTCCTAATGAACAAATTCCAGGTACAAAGCTCATCACTATGATGATGAGAGGCACCTCCCCCAAGCGGGAGTCTTGTTGCAGGCTGTCTGCAAGTGAGCATGGGATAAAAGACCTCTCATTTTACCCCACAGGTGAGAGCCACTGAACACTGGGCCTCCTCCTCTACAGAGGTCCCACCTGTGAGCCTAGGAATCATCCTGCCCAGCATAAAACTGAACAAATACCCTCCTCGCAATTGTAAGCTCTCAGTCCACCCTTCCTCTCTTGCCTGGCAGTCTGAAGGTCTACCTGCTGTAGAGCCCAGAGTGTGTGGCCATTCCCTAGGAGGTCTAGCAACATGGAAATAGTGACTTGAGTGGAAGCAGGGGGTGAAGGAAGAGAGGGAAGTTTGGAGGAGAGAAACACAACATTGTACTGTGGGTGGTGGCACTGACCCCCATTCAGACTTTAAAGGGCAGAGCCACTGATACCCAGTTCAGACTTTTGCAGGAGGAAGCACTGACCCCCATTAGAGCATTCAAGGCATAGACACTGATGCCCAGTTTGGACTTTCACAGGCAGGGGCGTTGAGGCCTGGAATGGACTTTCAAGTGCCGAGCCACTGATGCCCAGTAAGGACTTACAAAGATGGAGCCACTGGCACCTGGTTTGGACTTTCAAGGTCTGGGCGCTGGCACCAGTTTTTGGACTTTCAAGGGTGGGGAAACTGATGCCCAATTTGGACTTATAAGTCCAGTGCTTTTGGACTGATGCCTTTGTCCTGACTGGGGCCAACTTCTTTCCTCAATTGGCGGTTCACCAGAGGGGACCTAGTTCTATCCCCTTGCACATGCTAGTTGGGACTGTCTGTGGATTTCTACTATCAGGTAGTTGCAGACCCTTTGAACTCTCCCTATTGAGCAGTGATCACATTGGCCAGGTCAATCTGATTAGAACTCTAGACCTGGGCTGTCCACTCAGGGCCACTCTGAGGTTGAGTTGCAGTTGTTTTGAAGTGGGAAAGGACTGACTCTCCTTCACCAGGTGTTGCTAGTGGGGGGCAGGGCACAGCAGTTGCTTGTATCTCTCCCCAAATGAGACCCAACCTCAGGGTCACTCTGAGGTTGAGTTGCAATTGTTTTGAAGTGGGAAAGGACTAAATCTCCTTCACCAGCTGTTGCTAGTGGGAGGCAGGGCACAGCAGTTGCTTGTATCTCTCCCCAGATGAGATCCCAACTTAATGACTCCATAGGATTGACTAGAGGTGGCTGAATTCAGGACAGAGCCAGCTTGTGCTCTCTTACTATGCAGGTCTTCAGAGTCTCCGGCTACAGTTCTGGAAGGGACCTTAGTAAGGCTATAGGGGAAAAGCCACAGTCATAAGCCCTAGCTCATTGGTTAAGGGTGATAAACTCTACTTTCTGAAGCTCCCAATCCAATCTTACCCTACCACTTTTAATAGCCAAACTACACAAAATAGTCATGGGGCAGAACCAGCAGAAGAACTCTGGCAACATGAATAATCAGAGAAGATAAAGTCTCTCAAGAAATGACAAAGGAGATACAATAGAAGATGCTATTCATAGAAAAATGGCTGAAATGTCAGAATTAGAATTCAGAATATGGGTGGCAAATAAGATGAACAGAATGGCTGAAAAGACAGAAATAGAAATACAAAGAATAGTTCAAAAGATGTCTCAAGAAATCAAAGACAAAATCACCAAGGATATGAACATAATGAGAAAAGACATAACAGAGCTCAAAGAACAGAGAAAGTTATTGTAATACAGTATAATCCCCCCTTAATAGAGTAGAGCAGGCAGAATAAAGGATCTCTGAAGTTGAAGACAAAGCTTTTGAATGCTCCGAAATGCTCAAAGAGGCAGAGAAGTGGAGAGCAAAAACAAATCATTCCCTGAGAAAGTTGTGGGACCACTCCTCAAGAGCAAACATTTGTCTTACAGGAATTTCTGAAGGAGAAGAGGATAGTCCTAAAGGCACAGATGCTCTACTCCAAGATGTTATAGAGGAGAATTTCTCAAGCATGGCAATAGATATGGAAATTCAGATAGTAGACAGTTTCAGAACCCCATCAAGACTCAATCCAAATAAAGCATCTCCTAGACACATTCTAGTTAACTTTGCCAAAGATAATATGAAGGAGAAAATTCTGCAAGCAGCCAGACATAAGAAAAGCATTACCTACGAAGGGAGAAATATTAGAATGACTGCAGAGCTCTCAGCTGAAACTGTTTTTTGGGATTTTTTTATTTTTTGGCAGTTTTTTGGCTGGGGCCAGGTTTGAACTTGCCACCTCTGGTATATCGGGCCAGTGCCCTACTCCTTGAGCCACAGGCACTGCCCTCAGCTGAAATTTTTCACACCAGAAGAGGATGGTCATCGACCTTCAATCTCCTAAAACAAAACAACCTTCAGCCCAGGATCCTGTATCCAACTAAACTGAGTTTCATTTGTGATGGAGAAATCAAATATTTTACTGAACATACACGTTGAGGAAATTTGCCATAACTAAACCAGCTTTCCAGGATATTCTCAGACCCATTTTCCACACTGACCAGTACAATGGTCTACCACCAAAGTAAGCTCACCCAGAAATCATTGAACAAAACTGAACTCCCACAATGGTGAAAGGATTCATAATATCCACTGGACCTTTGAAAAATATAACACCTAACATTACCATGCCTGTCATTTCTCTCAATTAATGTGAATGGCTTAAATTGTCCTCTAAATATGCACAAGTTGGCTGACTGATTACTAAAACTCAGGCCAGATATCTGTTGCATACAAGACTCTCATTTTACTTTAAAGGATAAAAAAGGGCTCAGGGTGAAGAGATGGACATATATAATACAGGCAAATGAAAATCAGAAAAAAACAGGGTTTGAAAATACAGTATTTGCAATACAATACAATCTATTTGCAAATACAATAGATTTTAAATGAACAAAGATAAGGAAAGATAAGGAGAGACACTACATATTTGTCAAGGGAAACACTCAACATGAAGAGATTTAGATATTTAACATCTATGCAACCTATCAGAATGCTCCTCAATTTTTAAAGCAAATCCTAACAGATATGAGCAATTTGATATCTTCCTGCACTATAATAGTTGGAGATTTTAACACCCTTTTGGCAGTTCTGCATAGAGCCTCAAAGAAGAAAGTAAACAAAGAATTAATAAACTTAAAATTGACCCTAAAACAAATGGAATTCACAGGCATCTACAGAACATTTAATCCTAACAAAACTGACTATACATTCTTCTCATCAGCCCCACAGATCATCCTCCAAAATAGATCATATCTTAGGAGACAAGTCTGACCTCAACAAATTTAAAATAATAGTCATTTTACCTTGTATCTTCTCAGACCACCACAGAATAAAAGGTGAACTCAACAGCAACAGAAATCTTTATACTCAAAGTAAGCCATGGCAACTAAATAACATTATGCTGAATGATAGCTGGGTCAAAGACAAGATTAAGCAGGAAATCACAAAAATTTTAAAACAAAATGATAGTGAAGACACAAATTATCAAAACCTATGGGATACTTCAAAAGCACTTCTAAGAAGAAAATTTATAGCATTGAAAGCCTTCATCAAGAAAACAGAGAAAATAAACAAAATAACGGGTCATCTCAAGAAACTGGGAAAAAAAGAACATTCCAACCCTAAACCCAGCGGAAGAAAAAAAATAACCAAAACTAAAGAAGAATTAAATGAAACTGAAAACAATGGAATCATTCAGAAGATCAACAAAACAAACAGTTTTTTTTTTTTTTTTAACTAACAAAATTGACAAACTTTTGGCTAACCTAACCAGAAACAGATGGGTAAAACTCTAATACTGTCAATCAGAAATGAGAATGGAGAAATAACAGACACCTCAGAAATTCAAAAAATCCTTGATGATTACTACAAAAAATTCTATTCTCAGAAATATAAAAATCTATAGGAAATACACCAAGACCTAGAAGCACTCCACCTTCCTAGACTCAGCCAGAAAAAATTAGAAATTTTGAATGGACCTATATCAAGCACTGAAATAGCATCAAGTACACAAAATCTCCCAAAAAAGAAAAGTTCGGGACCAGATGGCTTCACATCAGAATTTTACCAAACCTTTAATGAGGAAATAGTACCTATGTTACATAACCTTTTCCAAAACATAGAAAAAGAGGGAATACTTTTCAACACATTCTATGAAGCAAATATCACCCTGATCCTCAAACCAGGAAAGGAATCAACAAAGAAAGAAAACTATAAACCAATATCATTAATGAATATAGATGCAAAAATATTCAATAAGATCCTAGCAAACAGAATTCAACAACACATCAAAAAAATTATACACCATGATCAAATTGGTTTTATTCCAGAGTTACAACATTGGTTCAGCAAATGTAAATCCATAAATATAATACATTACATAAATAAAATAAAATAAAAAAGACCATATGATTCTGTCAATTGATGCAGAAAAAGATTTTGATAATATCCAGCATTCTTTCATAATCACACTTAAGAAAATAGGCTTAGATAAGCCATTTCTTAAACTGATTGAGGCCATCTATAGCAAACCCACAGCCAATATCATATTGAATGGAATAAAACTGAAACATTTCCATTCATATCAGGAACTAGACAAGGATGCCCATTGTGTCCACTGCTATTCAACATAGTAATGGAAGTCTTAGCCATCACATTCAGGCAAGAGAAGGTGATCAAAGGTATCCAAATGGGGTCAGAGGAGATCAAACTCTCACTCTTCAAGGATGATATGATGATCTTATACCTGTAAAACCCCAGGGACTGAACTACAGAACTGTTAGAAGCAAACGAGGAATACAGCAATAAACATCTCAGGATACAAAATCAGTACTTACAAATCAGTAATATATATATATATATATACTACTGATACATATATATATACACAACAGTCAAGCTGGAAATATAGTCAAGGACTCTTTTCCTTTTACAGTAGTGTCAAAGAAGAGGAAATATCTGGGAATTTACCTAACAAAGGACGTGAAAGATCTCTATAAAGAGAATTATGAAACTCTGAGAAAAGAAATAGCTGAAGATGTTAACAAATGGAAAAACACACCATACTCATGGATGGGCAGAATCAACATTGTTAAAATGTCCATACTACTCCCAAAATACGCAAATCTAATGCAATCCCTATTAAAGGACCATTGTCATACTTTAAAGAGCTTGAAAAAATAGTACTTCGTTTTACATGGAATCAGAAAAAACTTCGATTAGCCAAGACATTACTCAGCAATAAAAACAAAGCAGGAGCAATCACGCTACCAGACCTGAGACTCTACTATAAATCTATAGTGACCAAAATATCATAGTACTGGCACAAAAATAGAGAGGTAGGTATTTTGAACAGAATAGAGGACCAAGAGATGAACCCAGCCAGTTATCATCATTTGATCTTTGATAAGCCTATCAAAAACATTCATTGGGGGAAAGATTCCTTGTTTAACAAATGGTGCTGGATAAACTGGCTAGAGTCCTGTAGAACACTGAAACTGACCCTCACTTTTTACCACTAACAAAAATTGATTCTCACTGGATAAAAGACTTAAACTTAAGACATGAAACTATGAAAATACTAGAAGAGAGTGCAGGCAAAATACTTGAAGAAATTGGCCTGGGAGAATTTTTTTATGAGGAGGACACCCTGGCAATTGAAGCAACACCAAAAATATATTACCAGGATCTGATCAAACTAAAAAGCTTTTGCACAACCAAGAGCACATTAAGTAAAGCAAGCAGACAGCATTCAGAATGGAAGAAGATATTTGCAGGTTATGTTTTCAACAAAGTTCTGATAACAAGAATTCACAGAAAACTCAGACTAATCAATAATAAAATAACAAATAACCCCACTTGTTTGTGAGCAAGAGACTTGAACAGAAACATCTCTGAAGATGACAGGCCCATGGCCTATGAACACATGAAAAATGCTTATCATCCTTAATCAGCAGAGAAATATAAATCAAAACCACTTTGAGATATCATCTAACTCCAGTAAGAGTAGCCCACATCATAAAATCCCAAAACTACAGATATCGGCCTGAATGTGGAGAGAAGGGGACATTTCTACACTGTTAGAGGGAATGCAAGCTAATGTGTCCTTTTTTGGAAAGAAGTTTGAAGAATACTCAAGGAACTAAAAGTAGACCTTGGCTTGGTACCTATAACTCAGTGGTTAGGGTGCCAGCCACATACACCAGGGCTGGCAAGTTTGAACCTAGCCCAGGCTTGCAAAACAACAATGACAACTACAACTAAAATATAACCTGGCATTGTGGTGAGTGTATGTAGCCCCAGCTACTTGGGAGGCTGAGGCAAGAGAATCGTTTAAGCACAAGAGTTGGAGGTTGCTGTGAGCTGTGACAGCATGACACTCTACTGAGGGCAACATAGACTCTGCCTCAAAAAAAATAAAAATAAAATAAATGTAGATCTGCCTTTTGATATTGCAATTCCTTTACTAGGTATATACCCAGGTGAACAAAAATCATTTTACAACAAAGACATTTGCACCAGAATGTTTATTGACTTGGCAATTTATAATTTATAATTTATAATTGCCAAGTCATGGAAGCAGCCCAGGTGCCCATTGACCTGTGAATGGATTAACAAATTATGGTATATGTAAACCATGGAATACTATGTATCCATAAAAAAAGATTGAAACTTTACATCTTTTATGTTTACCTGGATAGAGCTGGAATATTCTTCTTAGTGAAGTATCTCAAGAAAAAAGTATCCAATGTACTCAGTACTACTATGAAACAAATATCTAATCACCTACACATTCATATGAATAATGAAACATAACTGTAGTCTAGAAAGAAGGAGGGAAAAGGAGGGAGAGTGCAGGGGATGGGGGAGACCAGAAGGATGGAGAGTATTTCATGGGACCTCACCTAATGTGTACAATGTAATGGTACATTTCAAAACTATTAAAAGTAGAGTATAAATATCTTACCACAACAAATAAGTAAGTGAGGTGATGGCTATGTTAACAAGTTTGATGTAAGCTTTCCACATTATATATCAAATCAACACATTGTACCTCATAAATTCATTAATGTACACAGTTATGATTTAATTTAAAAAAAAGACCAGAAATAAAAGATTATTCCAAACTGTGAAATGAAAGGAAACAGAGTCTAGGTTCTGTGTGGGCAACACCGGCCTTTATTTCCACCCAGATGCCGGTTAGCTTTGCTCGAGAAGAAGTCAGCCATGGGTTAAGGTGGATGGGGATTTTAAAAGGTTGGAAGGGTAGGAGTTGGCACATTCCATTTTTCTTGACAGGGACATTCTATTTGGGTGGGTCCACTCTATTTAAGCAGGTCAGTTCTATTGGGCAAGTCCCTCCATTTGACTCTATCAGGAAGTTTGGGGGGTGGGGACACATTGATCTGTGCTGCAAATCCATGGGATCTTCATGGTAGTGATTTTCCTAGCCCAGAAGGTAGAAGCCACTTTTGGCCTCACAGCAGTCCAGACAGAAATTCTTCAGGGCCTGTGGGAAGCCCTACGTCATGGATCCAACCTGTGTGACCACACTAACAGGACCACTATGCTATTGGAGGGCATAACTTGGCCCTGGACAAAACCTCTCCTCCCTCTCCCTACTCCCTTCCTGGAAGAAAGACCACTAAGGGCCTAGCTAATACCACCCCAAAAACTCTTGCCACAAGAACACTAGCCCACCAGAATCCTAAGGCCAAGTAGTGGAAATTTTCCACCCACTATGGCTGAATAGAAAAGCTGTCTCACACTGCACTTGATGCAAATTCCATCTTTGGCTCTGTCCAGGCAGGTTTCTTTCTCTTTCATTAAACCTGGCCTGAACCTCTCCATTCTCCAGTCTCTTCTCTGGGTATGTGCCACTGACATGTAGTCTCCACCACCTTCCTGCAACCCTCCTAGGTAGGACAGTATGGCCACTTCTCCCCAGAACAGTATCCTCCACAAAGCCACCACCTCAATTACTCTCTTTATAGATCTGCCTGAGAATCCCAGGACTGTGACATGGAGCAGTCGCCAGTCTCCTCCACTAGGCCAGCTCAATGCACCCTATAGTTGGTGAAGGGAGCCCCCTCCTCAGCTAGTTCTTGTCTACTGTTAGTATCTGCTTGGGCACCAGACCTCCCGATCCGGGGGCCACTGGGATGGGCCCCAGGTGCCTGACCATACCACAATTCCCACATGGATTTGTTACCAGTATTTTCTGTGACAGTATTTTGTTTGGTCTTGGAGATTCAGGAATGAGATCCCAGAACATGTGAATAGGGACAGGACAAAGTTTATTTTACAGAAAGTACATAGAAAGAAGGGAGGGAAAGCCTCTGGCAGTGAAGGAGTGGGGGAAATTCCAAAATGGGAAGACCCACGTGAGTCTTTGGTTTGGGAGTTTATATTCTTTGTGCACGTGAGGAGATTTTAAGAGTAAGAATTACATTTGGTGATAAGTAGACAGACCAAAACTTTCTTATTGATTAGGGAATGAATGTATTAGCAAATGAATGAGGGTATTAACAAATGAATGTTGTCTTCTAGCTCCATATAGAAGCTACAAGAAACTCAGTTTACAGGAAAAACTGCTTTTCTCCTGTCAGAAAATGCAGTTAGGAGAAAAGTCTGTTTGCTTAGCCCACAGAAAATGGGGGCCCTTGTCCAGCATGAATGGAGAAACACTGTATCAGATTCTCTACCTCCATGTGTCTTGCTTCCCCCTTACCCAATATCTCCACTGACTTCCCTTTCCTACCTCTCCTCTCCGCCCCTGAGGTTCTGCACAGTCCCTCTTCATTCTCACAGTGCTGCCCAATGGGGCAATATGAATGGTGGTGTGGCAGGAAGATGAGGCCCAATGGAGAGAAAGAGCACCCAAACACCACGTTTATAAGAGGAAGGACTTTATTCACCACCTGAGAGCTTATGGCATAGAAGAATCCCAAATGGCCACACTCCCCGACTGGCTTGGTCTTTCCCTTTTTATCGACAGCCAAAAAGTTCCACCCCACAGGTACCCTTCTCATTGGGCAGTTTGAATCAAGCAGGAGATGCTATGCCAGCCCCTATAGAACTACAGGATTTCACAGAACTTGGAAATTTCCAAGTTCCAGGAAGTTAAGTTTACAAAGTCCCAAGAGGGAGAGGACCCTGCAGGAGTATCCTTGTGGTCTCCTTGAGAAAACCTGTTCTCCTAGACCTTACTTTTCTTGAGTATCCTCTCTTATTCCCCACTTTTGAGACTCCAATGTATTTTAATTTGGGATCTCAATATCAGCTTGTTTCTGCAGGTACCAATGTCAATTACACTTTAGCGCTGAGGTTTCAGGGTCTGTGACTCTTCTTGGGTTCTCTACTCACTCAGACTTTAATAGTACTGTGGTGGTGGGCTAATATACATATGAGTTTTTACTTTTCCCTGTGACATTTCCGCCCCTTTTCCCAAAGTCCAAAGTCCAGTTAAGACAAGTCCCTCAAGGAGTTTCCTCAGGCTTCAGCCATGTGTTGAACAGACAGCTCTCAGTATGTGGCAAGAGCAGGGCATGTTGACTGTCTTAAAAGTTACCTTTACTTTCCAAGGGGCAGTGAAGCCCTATTCAGCCAGCTGTGGTGATGACTCCAGGTGAGGATTCCTTTGACCGTTGCTGCTATGCATGTGGTCAGGATGATGGTGTAAAGCCCTTTCTACCTTGATTTCAGGAGGACCAGGTTCTGATTCTGGACCTAGACTTGGTCCCCTTGATCCTCCAGAGCGAAAGGATGTACAGACACAAAAAACTAAACAGAACACATTTAATTACCCCAGTGGAGATTCTCCTTGCTACCTTTTCTAGGGTTTTTTGTCTATTCAGTTCCGTCTTTCCCAGTTCTTTTAGGAGTTCCTGCTAAATTGCAGAGAATTGACAGAGTCCTCTTTGAACAATACCAGTGGCAAGGCCTGTATCCAATTAAACTTTGCTTCCTGGCAGAGTTTATCAGTTTCTGTTCTTATGATCCTGTTCAAGCACTTTACCCTGTCTAAGCTTTGAGGCCTATAAGTTATTCAAAGCTTTAGCTTATTATTTGCACGACTTTTGTTATGAAGACTAGCCCATTGTTAAATTTAAATCAGAGTGGCAATCTAAACCATGGGACAATTTCTCTGGGCAATGTTTTTACTATTTCAGGAATCCTATTTTCCAAGTGGGGAAGGCTTTTACCTATTCCAAGTCTGACAGAACATCACCAGCAAGTACTTTTTCCTTCTAAACCTAGGCATTTCAGTATAGTCTACCTGGAAGTTCCTGAAGGGCATTGCTCCATACAACTGGATTCCCAGGGGGTACCGTCGGTCCTTGGTATGCATTGAACTGGCTGCAGGTGACACACTGTAGACTGACAGTTTCAGCCAGGGCTGCCAGGTGGGAGACGTAGAGGTACTGGCCCAGCAACTTTATCAAATACTCCTGTCACCACAGTGGCTCCTAGAACCTGGGGGACTGCTACTCATCCAACTGACATCTTTATCAATTCTCTCTCCATTTCCTGGCTCCTCTCTGCTGCCAACTGTTCCTTCTCTTCCTAGGAGTAGATAGGGGAGAGCTCCAGAACCCACAGGAGGAGGGGAGCCACTCGCAACACCTGGTATGGTTTGGATGCAGCTCTTTTTGCCTCAGTACCAACTCAAGTGTTCCCTTTAGTGATGGTGGAAGCATCTCCTTGATGTCCATGACAGTACATCACTGCCACCTTCTGGGATTTCCATACTGCCTCTAGCAACTGAAGTATCTCCTGCTGATACTTAATGTCCTTTTCCCCAGAATTTAATAGTCTCTTCTCCTTGTACAATGCCCTGCATATGTAGAGAGTCAGAAAAGCATTCACATTTTTCCCTTGACTTAGTTATAAGGCTTGAATCAAGGCAATTAAGTCTGCCTTCTGAGCCAATGTTCCTTGGGTTATGGGCTTAGCGTCTACAGTCTCTGTTAAGGTAACCACTGCATACATAGCCTGCTGCTCACCTTGTGCCATCATGTAACTGCTTCCATCTACATACAAGTCCCAGTTTTCAAGTGTCCAAGGCTGGTCACACAAATCAGGTCTGCTCGAATACACATTACCTATAACTTCTGTACAGTCATGCTCACTCTCTCTTCCACTGACTGGAAGGAGTGTGACTGGGTTCAGGGTGCTCTTGCATTAGAGAGTCAAAAATGTTTGTGTTCATTAAAGTAATCAGAGAGTGGGGTACTTTCACTCTGAGATCCTGCCCTAGAATAAGCTTATCACCTTCTTGCACAAGGAGAGCAGTAGTGGCTAGAGCCCACAAGCATGATGGCCATCCTTTTGCCACTCTATCCAGCTGCTTAGAGAGGTAAGCTACAGGCCTTGGCCAGGACCCAACTAGCTGGGTTAACACACCTACAGACATCTTTCCTCTCTCTGAGATATACAGAGTGAAGGGCTTGGACAAGTCTGGGAGCCCCAATGCAGGTGCATTTATCAGCCTCATGTTTAGCTTGGAGAAGGCATATTCCACTTTTCCTCCCCATTCTAAGGGCTCTCCTTCCTCTCCTTTAGTTGCCTCATACAAGGGCTTAGCCAAGATGGCAAAGTTGAGGATCCAAAGATGACAAAAGCCAACTGTGCCTAAGAATTCCCAAACCTGCTTTCAGCTCATGAGGGTGGGGAGGCGATTAATGACCTCCCTCCATTTCATGCCTAGATACCTCTACCCCTGCTGTATAGTAAATCTTAGATAACATACTTGTTGTTGGCAAATCTGGGCCTTTTGTTTGGACACTTTATTGTCACATACCTCTAGATGTCATAAAAGATAGTCCATGCCTCGGTGCAGCCCTCCTGGGTAGGGTACCCTAAAAAGAGGTCATTGACATATTGGAGCAGTACACATTCTAATTCCTCAGCTGGGAATTTCTGGAGGTCACGAGCCAGCGTTTCTCAAAAAATCATGGGTGTTTTGAACCCCTGTGGCAACCTGGTCCATGTGTACTGGATCCAAGTTTCCATGTCTTGTCTCTCCCACTGGAAAGCAAACAGCCTCTGGCCTCCCAGAGCCAGCCTTATACTGAAAAAGGCATCTTTTAAGTCCAGACAAGTGGGCCACTTGGCTTCTGCTGGCAGCAGACTCAGCAGAGTATATGGATTAGGCACAGTATGATGCAGTGTTACAGTTACATCATTTACTGGGAAATTCTCATTTTAGGTTTTAATTTTTCCTGAGGTATCTATATAGACATTTAATACTGCCCAGATTTTTCCAGTGTAGCCAACAGGTGACATTTGTTGAGTCTTAAGGCTTCAGAGTAAATATAACTACTATATATAATTCTATACTCTTTGGCCAGTCTCTTAGTCTCATTTAACAGATCAATTTAGTAAAACAGTTATGTCTCATTTTATGAGTTGACAATACAGACAAGGCTGGGATTTAATACAGGTGGGCCACAGCCTCTTTTCTCTTGGATTCATTTTTCTCTTTCCAATTTCTCTCTTTACTAAAGACAAAATATAGCATAACTAACTTAGTTGCCAAAGTAAACTGTACTTTCAGTATACTGGGTCTTATTATTTGCATAAAGTGCAGTAAGAATAATTATTAGCCATCTAGACTCTTCTTTCCTTTAAAATTGGCTTTGCTGGAACCTTTTAGAAGAAATCTCAGGATGGACTTTCTTTAAAGCCTTTCACGAGCCCAGGTTTTATCTGTGCCATTAGATACCTGTATGCATTGGGTAAATTACTCTTCTCTTGAGGTCCCCAAGCACATTTCGATTCCCAGACCCATCAGCAAATAATCTTCATTACTTACCACAGATCAGGAAATGTTACTGATGAGCATCTGGCCACTTTTCCAAAGGGCTTTTTTTATTGGCCTTATAAAGTCAACCTGAATTTTTTAACACAGTCTAGACACCTCTGAAAATGCTATTCCAGCCAAAGCCTTGGTAAAATAACCAGTGCCTTCATCATGTCCTATGAAACAAAGCAGATTCTTATTGAACATATGCAAATAACTGCATTGTCATAAATTAAGAATACTTACAACTAGCTTTCAAATTCTGGAGAAATAAAGGACAGAGAAAAAGCATAATATATGTTTTATATTATTGAATGTATTGAAAATACATGTTTGAAATTCTGCTCATAAGTAAATACATTGCTTGAAAAGCTACAAACAGCTCAAAAGACAGAAAACGGTTTCCTTGACTTCTGGAAAACAGAGCACAGACAGAAATCAACAACATTTTGAACAAAAAGTCATACCAAACTAGCCAAGTTCCACGTAACTGATTTCTGTTCTGTTTGAAGTTAGGTTAGCAATACTCATAGACATGTTAATTTTCCAATGAAAGTTCTAAAAATCTGCTTTTAGTCCAAAGGTACTCCATTTCCAAAGACATCAGGAATTTGAATTCAAGAGAATTCATCAGCCTCTCTTAATATTTCTTTTTCTTTTTAGGATAAACTTTGGACTCAGCCAGTTACATAAAAATCACTTCCCTTTTTTAGATGAATTAAAATTATTACCGACCATATATGTAAGGACAGACCAATGTCTTATACATCAGGATAGACCAATGCTTTTTATAAAATTGGAACATATATATATATAAAACCATAACCCATACAAAATTAATCACCGTTTCATATTTGATAATGTTTCCTATGCATTTTTAATAAATCAAATAAGTTTAATTTGTTTTCTTATGACTTTCAGTGGTCTTAATATTTCAAGAAGACCACATTTAGAGTTGTGTTTTCTTTTCTTTTTTCTTTTTCTTTTTTCTTTTCGGCCCAGGTCAAGATTGAACTTGCCAGCCTTGGTGCATGTGACCAGCACCGCAACCACTGTGCTACAAGCACCAAGCCCCAAATTTAGAGTTTTGATTTTGGAAGGTTTGTCAAATATCAAGGCTTAAAAGATTTGTTTAAACAAAATTACAAGCCAAAAGATTTTAAAGGAAATACATAGTCAATTGGATCACATGTAAATTCTTTCACAAATTGTCTTTTATGAACTTTATTTAACCTGCACAGACAATCTACAAAACACTCTAAAATTTCTTTAACTTTTGCCCTGCCTTTCACTTTCTTACACAACCATTCTGTTTCAGGACAAAATTTATCACACAAGACTCTTTACACAATGCCATTCTCCTTTCTGTTTAATTTCTCCTACTCTCAAAAACTCACTTCCCACAAAACAGAATCTCAGTTTACTATGAAGTCACCCATTCACTCGGCCAAACTGATAATTAAGTTTAAAAAGGAAGAATCTTATCCTTTGACAAAGCCTCAGTTTCCCCAACAATTTAAACAACCAAATTATTACATTTTACAAATGAGAGACATTTTATGAAATATAACATTGATACAGGATTTTCCCACTCAGGGCTAAACAGGGAACTCCCATTTTTCAGATGCAGGTGAGCTCAGACATCAGACTCCTATCTCTAGGCACAAACATGTTGCAGGCCATGCCCTCTGAGCCCTAGCAAGGTCATGAACAAAGCAGCCCAAAACCATTTGGATGGCTCCACCCTGACTAAGGAGCACACACCTCAATTTCCTCCCCAGACAAAAACCAAGGGAAAACCTAATAACCTTGTCCAAGGTGAGGGGCTACATTCATTCATTTGCTAGAACACCCATATAGTTTGTAAAGGTATTTTTCCATCTATGAAGTCCAGGTCAAAATATCTCTCAGGGTAAATTACTTACCCCTAGACAAAGGACTCATGCAGGAAACCTCCAACCTGAGCCTCCTCCCCCTTTCCAGAGGCTGTTCACCTTGGAGACCTGTTGCTGATATGGATACAGCCCTGTTCAGCATGAGATTTATATTCTGTTCCCCAGATTATCAAGGGCCATCCAGAGCTCACCAGAATGCCTGAGCTGCAACATTTTACAAGGCACAGCCCCTCTGCCAATGGCTCTGGCACTCTGAACTCCCTCTACATGCCCCTCAGTCTGACAAAATCCCATTTTATCATTGATCTGTGGCCCATGGGATCAATTCTCAAATTCCCGAGACCAAAGACTCACTGAAGGAATTTCAGTAACAAAACTACAACATCCTTTCTAATGTCTTTTCATTTTCCCCCAAGACCCACATGTCCACGTGGCCACCACCAAAGACAGAAAGCAGAAAACCTGGAATTTCTGGTTTCTCTCAGAATAGCCAGGGGGCAAAGTTGGAGCAGGGAAGAAGGGCATACTCACACATTCGTTTCACCTCATGAATGGGAAGGGGGGTGAAACCCCACCTATGGTTACCCATTTTAGTCATTCTCAAAGCACTCACATGCATACAATTCCAACCCATTTCTCAAACTGGGCAGTCTCAATTTCCCACTAGAGCTGCCA
This sequence comes from Loris lydekkerianus, assembly GCA_963574355.1. NCBI lineage: Eukaryota > Metazoa > Chordata > Mammalia > Primates > Lorisidae > Loris > Loris lydekkerianus. The sequence goes on from CAUYPK010061609.1 coordinate 17,878, forward strand.
CTTAGCCATAGCAGGCAAACCAACACTCCTGTAGGACCTGTGAATGGAGGTCCAACTCCACCCTCATAGTTCTCTTAATCACACCTCTCAACAGACCTGCCAGCTAGATAATGCCCAAGGAGTTGATCAGGCTCCTTCTTCCACAGAAAATGTAGTGGGACCCCCCAGATCGATCATACCTTGCCTTAGACATCTCCATGTATAGGTACCTGTTACTGCATGCCAGTTCCTCCTGGTGTTTGACTCCTTGAAGACCCACTGAGGGGGTCCTTTCTCTGCCCAGCTGAGACATCCACACAGGGAAGCCAAATTGCCTCCCTGGTGCACTCAGTGGTTCACCTAGCCCAGGCTGATCAGGGGCCTGCACGTGGGTGTCCAGAGGATTGGTGGAAACTACCAGGTGTGTGTTCTCCCAAGGATGATCTTGCTTCCTGGTCCGGAAACCAAAAATGTTGCAAGAAGACAAGGCCCAAAGGAGAGAAAGAGCACCCAAACACCACGTTTATAAGAGAAAGGGCTTTATTCACGAGCCGGGAGCTTACAACATAGAAGAATTCCAAATGACCACGCTCCCCAACTGGCTTAGTCTTTCCCTTTTTATCAAAAGTCAAAAAGTTCCACCCCACAGGTACCCTTCTCATTGGCCAGTTTGAATCAAGTGGCTGCTATTCTAGCCCTTATAGAACCATAGGATTTCACAGAACTTGGAAATTTCCAAGTTCTAGGAAGTTAAGTTTACAAAGTTCCAAGAGGGAGAGGACCCTGTAGGAGTATCCTTGTAGTCTCCTTGAGAAGACCTGTTCTCCTAGACCTCACCTTTCTCAGGTATCCTCTATCAGTGGCACCAGGAAGAATTTGTCATGAGAAGCTGCAAGGAAGCTTCCACTATGCTGCCATCTTAGGCACCCCATTCCTCATTTCTTATCTTTGCCAGAGATGGAAGTAAGAGATTTTGTTGATGATCTTCCCCTAAATACATGATTTTTTTTCTAGGTCTGTCCAACTATTGTCTGCCTGGGAGGTTTTCAGAAATCATTTAGTGAAAGTGTGATGGAACTTTAAACAGTAGGTTCTTGAGTGGTGAGACAAAGAATTGAAAGACACACCACTAAGAAACACAGAGCCACAAAAACAGACTAGGTCAGATGACTGTTCCTTGTGAAAAGAAAGCCAGAAAAAAGAAACACTGTTTTCCACCTTCATGGGCAATCAATCCACATTCCTTCCAGAGAGGCACTTCCAGCCAGATCAGGATGTACCCTAGTCAGAGGCTTTCAGTTGACACACCCCTTCTGAGTGGACAGGACAATCAGGATTAAATAAAGAGTACACACCACATTAGAGTATTCAGAGCTCATAGATAGACATAAAAAAAAAAAAAACTCTACAAAATTTAAGACATGGCTTAACAGTAGAGGAGTGGCAGAAATGTTTCACCACTTTTTACTCAAATTTCTACTTCTTATATACCCAAATCTACCCTTTTTCCAATGTGGTATTCTTTCTTAATTTGAATAGTTCAAGTAAAGATCACATTAACTTTTAGGAAAAGTTAATTTCCTAAATCAATCCACTTAAACTACTCAAGATAGATATCTTTAGGGTGGGAGCTAAATTTACAAAACAGTAAGAATGGAAGACAGTGAAGGTAAGGCAGGACATACACCAACCAGACAACCTGTGTCAAATGGGATAAGGGGGTGAAGGTCAGGCAGGACCTACATCAACCAGACCACCTCCATCAAGTCCACTTTAGCCTGCATAACTCCGTCTTATTCTTACTACATGTGCTTTCACAGACACCCCTGTGCCCTGTTGTTCTGTCCTTTGAATAAGTCATTTCTAATTAATCTTCTCTGGCTCTATGATTTCTTTTCTCAACTTAAACTATTTCCCTCAAGGTTATTCTCTGCTTTACAGAGTTCCCTCTGAATAATAGACAGAGGCTGCTTTTTGATTTTTTTTTTTTATTAAATCATAGCTGCTTACATTAATGCAATCATGGGGTACAATGTATTGGTTTTATATACAATTTGAAATATTTTCATCAAACTTGTTAACATAGCCTTCAAGGCATTTTCATAGTTATTGGGTTAAGACATTTATATTCTACACTTAGTAAATTTCACATGTATCCTTTTAAGATGCACCATAGGTGTGGTTCCCATCGGTCACCCTCACTCCACATATTCTCCCCTCTCTCCTCCACTCCATCTCCCCTTTCCCCTTTTTCTTGGGCTATAATTGGGTTATAGCTTTCATATGAAAGCTATAAATTGGTTTCATAGTAGGGCTGAGTACACTGGATAATTTTTCTTCCATTCTTGAAATATTTTGCTAAAAAGAATATGTTCCAGCTCCATCCATGTAAATGTGTCCACAAGGAACAGTCATCTGACCTAGAAAGATTCCACCTTTCTTTAAGGCTGCATAATATTCCATGGTGTACATATACCACAATTTATTAATCGATTCATAGGTTGATGGGCTTCTTCCATGATTTAGCAATTATGAATTGAGCTGCAATAAACATTCTGGTACAAATATATTTGTTATAATGTGATTTTCGTCTTCTGGATATACACCTAGTAGAGAAATTGAAGGATCGAATAGCAGGTCTATTTTAGATCCCTAAGTGTTCTCCAAACATCTTTCCAAAGGAATGTATTAGTTTGCATTCCCACCAGCAGTGTAGAAGTATTCCCTTTTCCCCACATCCACGCCAGCATCTCTGGTTTTGGGATTTTGTGATGTGGGCTAATCTTACTGCAGTTAGATGATATCTCAAAGTAGTTTTGATTTGCATTTCTCTGATGATTAAGGATCATGAGCATTTCTTGATATGTCTGTAGGTTGTGTGCCTGTCTACTTCAGAGAAGTTTCTCTTCAAGTCCCATGCCAACCCTGAGATGGGATCACTTGTTCTTTTCTTGCTTATACGTTTGAGTTCTCTGTGGATTCTGGTTATTAAACCTTTGTTGGATATATAAACTGAAAATATCTTCTCCCATTCTGAGGGCTGTCTGCTTGCTTTACTTACTGTGTTCTTGGCTGTGTGGAAGCTTTTTAGTTTGATCAGGTCCCAGTAATGTGTTTTTGGTGTTGCTTCAATTGCCTAGGGGGTCCTCCTCATAAAATATTTGCCCAGGCCAATTTCGTTGAGTGTTTACCCTGCACTTTCTTCTAGTATTTCTATAGTTTCATGTCTTAAGCTTAAATTTTTAATCCAGCAAGAGTCTATCTTAGTTAATGGTGAAAGGTGTGGGTCCAGTTTCAGTCTTCTGCAGGTCACCAGCCAGTTCACCCAGCACAATTTGTAAAATAGAGAATCTTTTCCCCACTGAATGTTTTTAATTGGCTTGTCAAAAATCAAATGATGGTAAGTTGCTAGGTTCATCTCTTGGTTCCCTATTCTGTTCCATACATCTACCTCTCTGTTTTTGTGCCAGTACCATGCTGTTTTGGTCAGTATTGATTGATAGTATAGCCTGAGGTCTGGTAGGGTGATTCCTCATGCTTTGTTTTTATTTCTGAGTAATGTCTTAGCTATTTAAGGTTTTTACTGATTCCCTATGAAATGAATTATTAATTTTTTGAGATATTTAAAATATGACAGTGTATCTTTAATAAGGATTGCATTAAAATTACATATTGCTTTGGGTAGTATGGACATTTTAAAAATGTTGATTCTGAGGAGGAGACAAGAAGGCAGACTGAAGCCAGATTTCCACAGAGGCTCCCATACTAAAGGAGAGTTAAGGGATGAAAATTTAGCAAGTAACCTGATGGATTTGAGCAGCATCAAGAGAGAAATTAGAAGAACACACATCAACCCCACTGAGGAGAGCTACAACCACAAGGATGCAAACAAAAGGTACAAAACCCATCAACAAGTGATCGGGAGTCCACCCTCCCCCATCTGATTGTATTAAGAGCCCCACAAACAAATGGGCAGAAATCAAAGGCCCTCCCACTATACTCCACGGGAGAGACCTACTGAAATCTGGACCTATCTCCCCTACTAGGGTGCCAGGGTGTTCTCCTACCAGGCATAAAACTGTATAAAACTGTAAATAACCTTTCCCTGCAACTCTGAACTCCCAGCCCTCCTTGGGCAGCAATACAACCAGGCATAAAGCTGAGTGGAACTCTGTGAGCTCACTGCTGGCGGCTCCAGGCTTCCAGCAGTCCCCCCCTCCCCTCACTCCGGGATCTGGAGGCCTGAGTGGTGGCAGGGCGGCCTGGCAGAAAGCTGAACAGAACAGAGTGTGCTCGCTGCCGGTGGCTCTATGCTCCCAGTGCTCCCCTCCTGCCCTCACTCTGGGATCTGGAGGCCTGAGCAGCGGTGGCAGGGCAGCCGGGCAGAAAGCTGAACGAAACTGAGTGTGCTTGCTGCCGGCGGCTAAAGGCTCCCAGCGCTTCCCCACTCCTCTCACTCTGGAATCTGGAGTTCTGAGCGGTGGTGGGTGAGGCGGCTGGGCAGAAAGTTGAACGAAATTGAGTGTGCTCACGGCCGGCAGCTCTGGGCTCCCGGAGCTCTCTCACCCCCGCCCTCACTCTGAGATCTGGAGGTCTTTCCCCTGAGAGTCCAGATCCTTGGGGGACTTGTCGGAGTGTGGACAGTGCCCGATCTACGGCTGGTCAGTGCTGACTCTGGGGCATGGGAATGAGGCTGGGAGAGATCCACATCAGAGTAGCAGCTCCCTGAGGCAGCAGAAACCACACACCCTGTCTCCCTGGGCAACCAGAGGAGACCACCTCTGAGTAAAGGATTTGCCTGAAGCATCTCACAGACCCGGGAAGCTCCCAGGGCAGAGCCAACTCAGAGAGCTGAGACTTGGACCCAGAGTAAGTCCTTTACTAGGGTCAAACAGAAACCAGCTAAAAATAAGACAGATCCAATTAGCCCCACCACACCAGACAGGGCCCCAGTCTCTAAGGCCACAATGCTGTATGGCCCCTCAACAAAGCACCAGGGGAAAAATCAAAGGCAGTAAAACAACCATGGGGCAGAATCAGTGGAAAAACTCTGGTAACATGAATAACCAGAATAGATCAACCCCTCCAAGGAAAGATATGGCGGATGTAATTGAAGATCCCATTCATAAACAACTGGCTGACATGTCAGAAATCAAATTCAGAATTTGGATTGCAGACAAGATTAATAAAATGGAATTAGGAATCTGAGGAGAAATTCAAAAGCTGTCTCAAGAATTTAACGAATTTAAAGACAAAACCACCAAAGACTTAAACACACTGAAGGAAGAATTTGTAGCCCTCAAAGATATGAAAAATACAGTAGAATCCCTCAGCAACAGAATGGACCAAGCAGAAGAAAGGATTTCGGTCATTGAAGATAAAGCCTTTGAACGCTCCCAAACTCTCAAAGAGGAAGAGAAATGGAGAGCAAAAATGGATCATTCTCTCAGAGAGCTCTGGGATAATTCGAAGAAGACCAGTATACGAATAATAGAAATTTCTGAAAATGATGAAGTGGCCTCGATGGGCACAGAGTCCCTTCTGCATTAAATTTAGAAAGAGAATTTTCCACACATGCCTAGAGATTCTGAAATTCAGATAGCAGACAGCTTCAGAACCCCAGCATGATTCAACCCCAATAAGTCATCACCCAGGCATATCATAATTAGCTTCACTAAAGTTAATATGAAGGAGAAGATTCTCAAAGCTGCCG
>CAUYPK010061616.1:0-16912 GCA_963574355.1 Loris lydekkerianus
CATGTATACCATGGAATACTATGCAGCCTTAAAGAAAGATGGAGACTTTACCTCTTTCATGTTTACATTGATGGAGCTGGAACATATTCTCATATTCTTCTTAGCAAAGTATCTCTGGAATGGAAGAAAAAGTATCCAATGTACTCAGCCCTACTATGAAGCTAAACTATAGCTTTCACATGAAGGCTATAACCCAACTATACCACAAGACTATGAGGAAAGGACCAAGGAAAAGGAAGGGAGGGGGGAGGTTTGGGTGGAGGGAGGGTCATGGGTTGGGCCACATCTATGGTGCATATTTTTATCTATAATAAATAAATAAATAAATAAATAAATAAAAAATAGACAAAGATGGTGATAATTACATCTAAATGATAATGATTTTCTTAGAATTGAGTTAATACAGAAGAACCTCTGGAAGTTGACCACCCAAAGGACTGTAACAAACTGGTCAACATACAGAGATGGTCTATATAAGCAACTAGGCCTACTGTGCTAGCAAGTACATGTGATGCCGGTCTGATTTATGAAAATTAGGTCAACTTAAGGAGGTGGACAATGGAGGGAGGTGGTCAACTATGGAGGTTCTATTATACCTATATGTAACATGCAAGGTTCTATTATACCTATATGTAACATACAAGGTTCTATTATACCTATATGTAACATACAAGGTTCTATTATACCTATATGTAACATACAATGACGTTCACAAACTCATCCTGAAAAAAGTCCCCTTACTCCTTGCTGAGTATCATTATGGTCTTCTCTAAGTACTCCCTTTAGGAAGCTACGCACTGCTGACAGTGCTTAGTCTGTCCTCACAGGAATTTTGGAACTCTTTTTCTGGAATGGCCATTAGAGCTGATATCCTATGAAGGTTTGACAATTAAGTTCACAAAAAAGATAAAGTACTTTGAAGTATGGATTAGACACTGGCACAGATGCATACCTTTCCAAGGGGAGTACTTTGAAGGTGACTGGAGTGATATTCAAAAATAAGGTATGTAGCAATTTTTCAACAATAAATTTACAAACTTAATTGCCCTACCTCCGATATTATGTTATCATTATCATGCTAGTGCTTTGCAAATACAACGTAGAGCTGAGCCAGGTGAAACTGTAAGTATATTGACAAGATAGAAAGGAATGGTTGGGAAACTGGATGGATGGAACCGAAGTTCGCGAATCAGAAGTGCCCACAAGCTTTTGGACACGCGGTATTTGGAGATGTCTTTTTTTACAGCAACTTAGCTTATATTCTGACTTACAGAATTACTATTTCATTTTCATATGTTTGTATATGTAGATATTTTTTCAATATATGAAATAAAACAAATCAAACTGTTAATTGTAGCTCCCTCTCAGAAGGAAAACAATGCTTTGGGTGAACTTGGACATGAATTTTATAAATATGTCCTTTTGAAGTCCTTGATATTTTTCTAATGAGGACTATTTTTATTTTTAGAATGTGGAAAAATAAAAAAGAATGATGAAAAATATTAATAGTCCAAAATTTTTTAGAATGTATTTCATCTTTATGAACCATATGACTTACATAAAATGGGTCTGTATTTACTAATGTGGACCCTGAGAGTCAGATTTTTCTGATTCTGATTAGAATTAAAATCTGAGAATGTATGTTTAAACTAAGAGGTAAGCTTGCTTCACTCTGAATTTGGGGCTCATTTCCTTCATTATGAAAGAATTTTAAATTCTTTGAAAGTGTCCTTCAAATTAACTTTGTGTTCTTAATACTAAAAGTCTTTAGTAAGAGTCATTACCTAATTTCACTTTATTAAGAGTCATTACCCAATTTCACTGTAATAATGCCCTCATTTTAATTATCTGATAAATTTATTGGGACATCCTTACTAAATTCCCACATTGTTACTGACACTGCCCTACATACTAATAATTTAGACCTAGGTATTAGTTTAGTGCTGGCTCTGAAGAGACTGACCTCTGACAGCTCAATAATAATCTGTCAGTCCTAACTGACTGACAGATAAAATGTGGCATGTATCTCTATAAACATTATTATAATTTCAATTGATCCAATTTGAAGTTTCAAAATTGCACAGTAAAAAGCACTAAAAGTGAAAGATTGATTTGGTAAAAAGGAGAAAATGGCATAAATAAGACTAAGCTAAGGAAAATTGCTTGGAACATTTTAAAAATACATAATGTTCCTCACTACTTTTGGAATATGTTCCCAATGCTGGACATTTTTGACAAACTGGTCATGACATTAGTGCTTTATTTAAAAATTAATATTCACATTCACTGTAGGAATCTGTGAACTAAAATAAAATTCTAATCCCCAACTCCTAAACAGACCCTGCCTCGGCTAAGGTGAAACCTTAAAATTGAAGTCCCAGGCATCAGGGGATCAGAAGTCAGAGGTGCATCATTTTACCCCTTCCCTTACTAACAGCTATGAGGCTGTTTTGCTCTAAGGACCAGGTAAACATTCTTTTCTGATACAAACCAATTAGTTGTGAAGTGGTTTTAAACTGTGTATGTGGCATGTGCAGAGAAGGTTTTTGTTATTATTATTATTATTATTATTATTTTTTTTTTTTTCAGTTTTGGCCTGGCTGGGCTTGAACCCACCACCCCTGGTATATGGGGCCGGTGCCCTACTCCTTGAGCCACAGGCACCGCCCCAGAGAAGGTTTGTGTGTCTTTGTTTCACCTTTTCAACACAGAGGGCACCATTTCTGAACATGGACCCCATGAAAGCCAGAAAGCTCCATTGCACAAGTGCATATTTTTCTTTTCACAGTATCCTTGATTACTCCTGTAACTTGTTAAATGTGTCTATTTGGCCATCCCAATCCGTATACATTCCTCTTCCCATTGTTCCTGCCTTGAAGTATGTTCCTGGCTTAGGGTGAGGGTCCCTGCTTCCCAGCATACCAGAATGGCCACCCACAGGCTACAACCCTGCTTAAATTATGAACTTTGTTATTTTTTCAGAATACAAATCTCAGTGACTTTTTGGTATGAATCTCTTGAAAAACTGATCCCTCAGGTATGATATTAAAGACAAAGACTGACAGATGTAACTGAAATATCAACACTCAGTGACAATAATGTCTGATCTATTTTAAATATTCAGTTTCTACCTAACATTTTTGAGTGGCTATTACTCATATTTCTTTGCTTATAGGTGAATAAGGCGTGTCTAATGAATTACATAGAAGTGATAAGTTTTTAAAACTGATGACAAATCTAAGAAAGGAGGGGGACTTCACTATAAAGATTAAATTCTATGTGTTTTTGACTTTTAAACAAATTCTTCATGTATGTATATATACAGATAGGTGATAGATAATTAAAGATTGATTCTTGGAAATACATGTCGATTTGCTTAAACCCTGCTATGTGCAAAGTAGCTTATTAAATGTTAGTTATTGGAGGAGACAAAGAAAACTCTCTTTTTATTTTTATAGACACATATCAGGAGAGAATTACATATCCTCATATAATAAAAAAAAGCTAGAAGACAAAATGGGGAAAATAAAAAGTGGTGACTGTATATTAACTAGAAATTGTGTTGCTACTTTTATTTTCTTTTTTAATTCATTATATAGAAGCCAATCCTGAAAAAGTAAGTATTGGCTTATTACATTTGGAATGGTTAAGAAAGTTATTAGCATTCTATGATGTAAATGGTGAAGTATATTTTAAGCTTTTAAAAATTATGCAGCTTTGGGCCAACATCAGAGAAGTTTACACTTACACTCATCTAAAATCTAAGAAGCCTTGTATGCATCCGTAAGGATCATATTACAAATTTCAGGAAATGACTTCTCCTCATAGTCATAGCAGTAAAATTAGATAAGAGTGCACAGGAATGCAGTTCTGAGACAGCTCAGCCTCACCAATAATCCGATCATTGAACACTATGCAAATGACATAACAGGAATATAATCAGGGCTTCACAAGCAAGTCATTTCCATTTCTATTACTGCTTAATGAGATTGTGCTGCAATTTTAAGGCAGTGGAAATCTCCAAGAAGAGCAGCTTTTACTTCCTTTTTTCTTCTCTTGCTTCCTGATTCTTCCCTCTCCTTCCCTTCCTTTTTTGCTTCCTCTTTTTACAGGTATTTCCTCAAATTAGACTGAACCAAGACATTAATTGCTCTATCCAATTCAAGGACAAAAGAATGCTTCTAAAATGAGTTTTCCCCCTTATGAATGTATTTTTAAGGCTTCTAACTTAAGAATTAAAAAGTAAATACAGCTGTAAAGATCTTGATTTTTCTCTACACTTAACATTGTGCTGTAGAAAAATCTAGATTCTGTAAGACATTGTTTTACATCCTCTCCCCCAGTCCATTATCTGTTATAAGATTAAAATAACTTCCAGAGAATACTTCTTCTTAGGCTTTGAAATTCACTGCATAGAAAAGTTTCTGGGTTGTTGTAGTTAAAGTTAGTACATGGCACTAGCCTTAAGTTCTGCAATATCCTTTCTGATGTCTAGTTCTTTAATTACTTTTAAAAATTTTTACGAATTTTTTGGCTTCTTTCTGTTCGTTTTCAAACTTCTCTTCAATCTATTCATTTTATTTGCTATCCATGTGTATTTCTGTTGTTCTGACAATTTTATGATGTTTACTACTGTAAACTCCATTGTGGTCCCATGGAAGTGTGATTCTGTTTTCATTTTTCTTTTTGCCTGGGTTCTTTTGCTGGCCCTTCTAATCTAGAACCTCTTTATCTGACTCAGGGATGTAGGTTTTCAAGGCACCTGTTCCTTATTAGGTGTGGACTTTGCTGTGTGATTAGAGGAAGGGAGGTGCTTAGACGAGGCTTTTTTCCCTTCTCTGGAATGCTGGAATATGGACGTGGCAGAGGAGGGGCATGCGCAGTACAGGGCTGTTCTGCTTTGCTCTGTCCGCCTGTGGCTTCTCCACTGAAGCACCTGCTAGATGTTGGGCAGGGTTTTGGGTCATTCACCTGTAGAATGTTCGAGCTAGGAGCTGAGTGAGACCCTCTTTACTGAGGCAGGTGTTGTGGGCCTTGCTCTATCCAGGGTCTCCCGAAGGTGATGACAGTAGCAACTGGGTGAGGCTACAGTGGCGGTGGTCATGGACTTCTAGGTCGTTGGCATCTGCTCAGACCTTGTGGTGTATTGACAGTTTGAGGTTTGGGGCTCTTGGTGAGGTACTGGACTTTGTAGCAGTTTCTCCAGCCCTGTGGCAGTGGTGAAGGCTCTGGGCTGGGGTCTTGGGACCCAGGTTCAGCACTGGGTTCTTGGGATTGATAGATAATTAAAGATTGACTCTTAGAAATATATGTTAATTTGAGTTCTTGGATTGTGTCCCAGGGCTGGTGGGAGATCTAGAGGCAGACACAAAACCTTGGGCCACCGCATGAAAGCCGCAGAGTTGATGTGGGGGAGGACTCAAAGCAGGGCTTCTGAGCAGAGCCTCTGAGCCAGAGTCAGGGGTGTCAGGGTTGGTCTGACCTAAAGGGCAGAGTCAGGGCCCCGCAGGCTGGAAGCAAGTGGGACCTATAGGGCAGAGTCAGGGCCCAGCAAGTGGGAGGCTGTTCTGCAGGGTTGGGGACCAGGGAGATGCTAAGTCACATGGGCAGAGGTTGATTCCGTAGTCCAGAGGTGGTGAAATTCTTGTACCCCTCAGGACTTGCCTGAGAAGTTACCCAGAGCCTCCAAGATTGGAGCCCGCTGTGTCTGGTGAGTTCCATTGCTCATATTCCATTGTGCTGTAGGAGAGGGGTGCTTGGCTTTTAGTCACAGGGTACAGCCCAAGAGAAGCTCCCGTTAGTTTGCACCTTCCCCATCCCAGGGCTAACTGGACACCATGGACCAGAGAGCTCCTGATGGCGTTGGCCTCTGCCTGATCCCCCGGTGCCTGCTGTCTGGTGCAGTGACTCAGCACAGACCCAGGCAGGCACCCCGTCTGTGACAGTGGAGGTATCCATCCCAAAATTCGCAGGGTGTCAGCAGGGTGGTCCTGGCACCCCAGCACTCCATCCTCCTATTCTTCCCCACATGTCCTTTAATCTTATTAAATATATTGTCTTGCCACATTTTTTTTCCTTCACAGCTCACACTGGATGTCCCATGTTGCTTCTGTGTGATTTCACAGTGTTCCTTCAGAGAAGAGCAATTCATACACAGGCAGCTGCCTGCACTTGTCACTTTTTTCCTGGAAAGCAGCATGCTGACAGGCTGCTTTTAGTATACCATTTTTTTTTTTTTTTTTTTTTTTTTTCAGATCATTTCCCAGTTTCCATGGTGTCCTAGAATCCTTCCTGTGGATCACAGGTCAACAGAGGCTGCCACAGAGCCTCCTGTCCCTCTTACAAAAGCAGAGAAGGAGCAGTAAGCCCAAATCTATCTTTAATTCTTAACACAAGCTTGAAATAGGTACAATTACTAACTTTCTTTTGCAGATAAAGGTAATTGTCTTAAAACTTTAAGTGGCTTCATAAACTCATACGGCAGGTAGTGAGGTCAAGAAAACAAGCACGAGGTCTTTAAGACTCTGGGCCTTTGCTCTTAAGCACAACCAAAACCTGTCTTCAGTAATATTCTGTACTTAACGCTGTTCGATCACCTGGATCCAGATACTATACTTCTTTATAAAACACACCCAAAGCTAATTTTTCAAAGTAGTCTTGCTGTTTCACCCTAAGGTAGTGAAGAATGATGGTAAAACAATTTGTTTTATTTTTTTCTGGAGATATTTGATATTTATCAAAGAAACAAGGCTGTTAGGCCAAAAATTAAAATACCAGTATTGGAAATGTCATCCTTCCAGGCCTGATTGTTAAGAAAGAGATTTAGTTTGAAAAGAGCCTATGTTGTGTTCCTTGATTTATTTCCCCTGGGGAGTATAATGAAAAGAGACCAGGCTTTAGAGATATAGTTTAATTCATGATTTGAAACTTATTTGATGTAGGATTTTGGGAAGTTTAATTTATATTTTTGAATCTCTTTCCTTGGTATGCAATTTGAATATAGTAATGAACCCAGTGTTATGTAAGTATTAAATTAGATTTAATGTTTTTAATTCAGTAAGGGGAGAGATTTGGAATATCATGATAAGACTTTTTTTTTTTTAAACTTAAATGCTCATCTTTTACTAAATCATAGACTTTTAGGGTTGGGAAGAACTAGAGCATTCCTATACTCTAATTGTGTTCAGATTTTGTGGGAAGCGCATAGTCCTCTAATTCAGGTGATTTGATGAAGTAATGAGAATGGAAGATGGATAGAAGGTCTGGAATGGCTCTCCTATCTTCCTCCACCCTTGACTCAGGTAGTCTCTGTTTTAAATAATACCTATACCTCTTTCCTATGTAAAATGAAACAGAAGACCATGACTGAGAATGACTTGGCATTTTTTTGACTTTGTACAGATCCTTGACAGGTAAGTAAAATAACTTAAGAATTTTATAAAATTTATAATACACAATATTATATAGAATGTATACCTCAGTAAACTGTTCACATTGGTCTTTTATTAGTTTATTGGCCATATTTTTTGCAAGATACTTTATAGGAACCTATCATCTTTGGTATTATTTAAAATGTTTTGAAATTCACTTCATAGTTTGGAAAATTTCCAAGTGTAAACATATGCCTTTTTTTCTAACATTAATCATTTTCTTTACTACTTAAAAAAAGCTCTCCCCTCAAATATGTAATTATCTATTTATAAATTTTAAACTTAATAGCTATTTTCTGTTTTCTGATTTTTTAATCACTCAAAATGGTTTAGGGCATTTTAAATTGTATTTATTTTAAAATAGCAACTCTTTCTTCTTTACAAGCACTTTATATTTCTAATTCTAAATATCATAGTCAAATTCATGATTTACATTGTTTTTGTCCCAAATGTGTTAATAGAATAATTTATATTAAATCTGTGCAATCTAAATAGCTGAGTTGTTATTGAACAGTTTTAGTTTTACCTAAGTCAACATTTTAGTATATTAATTCAGTTGATAATCATGTACCAGGAATATCACAAAAACTTTGAATCAATTATAGATTATGCTAATGCTGCTCAAAATTCTAATTATGAATTTGTTATTAAAATCTTTAAGTGGAACCATGAAAGACAGTTTTACGTGATATAGAATTCATGTTACAAAGTTTTGTTTTAAAAAGTTTCATAAAACAGTAGTTTTGTTTTATTGTTCCTATCCTTTTGGTTATTCTTTCATAAAATGTGTAATGTGCTTAGATAATATATTACACTTGGTTATTTTCCTTAGGTATTTATGTTTTACTACAAGTAATTTTCTCTGCCCTTTTTTCTGTGCTTTGCTCAACAGTTACTCTGATATTCATCTATACTGATAAATCAACTGCGGGAATTCTGTATATCGCAGTATATTTGTGCTGTACTTGTCAGTGTACACTGTGGCTATCTGCAGAGTATTTGGTTGTAAAAAAAATGAAAAAGTTGCTTTGTGTTTTTTCCTATGTTAGGCCAAGGCTATGATGGAAAAATGTCTGTTAACTCCTGGCAAATTTCAGGGCTGTAAGCCCTCAACAAAATGGAGTAAGTCTGGTTCATTTCCCAGATAGATGGGAAGGTACTCATTAACTTCTGGCTTGTCTAACTCCCTTGAGAAACCGGGAAGTACCAACTATCCCAGACTGACCTTTAAGAAATACCAGGTGGGGAAAATATTAAAACAAAGAGGTATGACATATGGCTAACTAACACAAAAATTCTGCTTCTGTATAATGCTTACTTGCTACCCTACCTGGATGCACCTGGACAGCCTGCGTGCCAACTAGGATGCAGACCAAGCCTTAAAAACCTGACCCTGCTCTCAAAAACCCCATGTTGGGACACTGAGGCAGTCGCTGGCTGGCTCTTCAATAAAAGGACTCTGCTGTAAATTTGGCTTGTTTGGCAGTGTGGACTTTGTGGAACTCTCTGGGCACAACATCAACAGTGTCCTGGTAGACAATTTCACTTAGAATATATCTAAAAATGGACGTGATGGCTCAGAGGGTGGGTGTATCTTAAACAAAAGAGGCAAATTGTCTTCCAAAGTCCTTTAATCAATTGAGATTAATAGCAGCAATACTCCAAAATTTCTTAAATATCATAGTCTTCAAATTTTTCTGTATTTTCAGATATCTTAATTTTTTACCAATCGGTTAAGTTTTGAAATGTATTTCGTTGTACTTTTCTACTTCCCTGATTACTATGATGTGGAAGATCCTTGTAAATGTTTTGTACTATATATTTTTTATTTTATTAAATGTCTCTTCATACATTTTGATCACTTTTATATTGTTTCAATTGTTTATTTTAGTTATAGGAATTATTTATATATTCTGGATACTTCATGTTACAATTTTTTTCTGCTTGTTTACACATTTCCCTTTATTTAGACTTTTGTGTCTTTTGAGGAACACAAATTAAGTTGTTTCAACGTGCAATGAAATTTTATAATAAATAGATGTTAAGTTTAAGCTATGTCTGTTCTTTCTTTATTGAAATATTACAGTGTATTTTTAATCTGCTATATCTTCTATATTAGGGTTCTCCGGAGAACAAAAGCAAAAAAATATATATGTTTGTATGTGTGTGGAAGGAGATATTTATTTTTAGGATCTGGCTCACACAATTATGGAGGTTGGCAGGTCCGAAATATGCAGAGTAGACTGGCAGGCTGGAGGCCAAGGGAAAAGGTGATGTTGTGGTTCCCCAGGCATCCAATGTGAGGATTCTCTTTTAGTCAGAGGGTTGTCAGTCCTTACTTTTTAAAGGACTTCTACTGATTGGATTAGCAGACACCCTAGTGACTTCATTTCAACTTAATTATATCGTGGAAGGGGGCCAAGAGCAAAGAATGTTGAGCAGTAAAGGTAGTAATAGCTTAGATTGCTCCGAATAGATCTTTAACAGCTATATGTATATTAACAATTCTGCTAATGAAGACTCAGAGGAAGTAAACAACATGGGAGGAAAAGATATAAGCATTATTTTTCATGTTAGAGATTCATAAATGTATAGCACGTTATCCTTCACATAATAAGATCACAGTCTAGGAAAGGTAAAACATATGCTCATGAAAATTTGGGTGAGTGGAACAGGTGACATATAGCATTCACGGCATAAGGAATAAATGCAGTTGGCCCTTGAATGGCATGAATTTGAACTGCCTGGATCAGCTTACTTGTATACATAGACTTTTTCAATAAATATATTGGAAATACTTTTGGAGCAATGTAACAATTTGAAAAATCTCACAGGTTAGCCAGGTAACCTGAAAATTAAACAAACAAACAAACAAACAAACAAACAAACAAAAAAAAACAGCCGTGTATGCCATGAATGCATAGAGTACATATCGATACTAGTCTCTTTTATCATTTACTACTGTGAAACATATACATATATCTTATAAAAACTTACAATTTACTAAAACATATGCACACAAACACAGAGAGTACATGGAACAATTTGGGAAATGTTAGCAAACATAAAGACCAAATATAAATCACAACTGCATGCAGTTAACTACAGTACATACTGTACCCCTGTAATTATCTTGCAGCCGCTTGTCCTTGCTATTGCAGTGTTTCTGCTATCAGCTTAAAATGCCAAATGATGCTGATCGTCTTCACCTGAGCAGCTATAGCTCCAGTAAATTGTGTATCACAGTAAAAAGGGGTTTCTTGAAGTTCTCCAGTTTTTTTTGTTGTTGTTGTGTTTATTGCAATATTGTAAACTTTGAATAACAACATGAGTCCCATCTGAAGTGCTGCTACTGACGCTGAAGTGCTCCCAAGAAGCAGAGAAAGTCACGACGTTACAAAAAAAAATTGAATTGCTTGATATTTACTGTAGATTGAAGTCTGCTGCTATGATTACCTGCCATTTCAAGATAAATAAATCCAGCACAGGGACCATTGTAAAAATAGAAAAGGAAATTTGTGAAGCCATTGCTTCAGCTACACCAACAGGCTCAAAAACCTGACCCTTTTGCAAAATGCTTTTTCCTCTTATATTGAAATTGCACTCTTTGTAAGTGCAGGATTTCTTTAAGAAAGGCATACCTATATTAATCAGTTCAAGGTAAGCATTTCACATGGTATATCAAATCAGTACACTGTACACCATAAATGCATCAATGTACACAGTTACTATTTAATAAAGAAAAAAAAAAAGGCATGCCTATGGACCCTAATATGATTCAAGAAAATCTGAAGTCACTACATGACAACTTAAAGCAAAAGGAAGGTGAAGGATATAATGGAGAATTTAATGCCTAGAAAGGACAGTTTGATAATGTTAAAAATAGGTTTGGCTTAAAAAAATGTCCAGGTAACAGGAGAAGCAGTTTCTGCCAACCAAGAGGTAATAATTTCCAGATGCCATTAAGAAAATCACTTCGGAGAAAAAAGGCTTTTAATGCATGTGAAAGTGTCCCATACTGGAAAAAAACAAAACAAAACAAAACAAAACACCAGAAATAATATTTGTTAGTAAGGAAGAGAAATGAGCACCCACAGACAAGACACAAAAAGATAGGCTAACTCAGCTGTGCAATGAAGTCAGGTTTGTGAACAGGACTGCGCTTTGCTAGAAAGTGCTGACCAGGAAGGCTTGGACGGACAAGATAAACACCAACTGCCAATGTTTTGTTTGGGCAGTAAGAAGGCCTGGACAGCGAGAATGCTTTTGCTGGGTTGGTTTCATCAATGCTTTGTCCCCAAAGTAAAGAAAGTACTTTTCTGGTAAGGTAGTGACTGACTTTTGTAGTTCCTTGAATTTTGGACAATGTCCCTTGCCACCAGAACACCATGAGTTCAACAAGTAGGGCATCAAAATTGTCTACCTGTGCTTACACACAACATCTCTAATTCCACCTCTAGATTCATACGAACTCAGGGTTCATATGTACTTTTAAGGCTCATCACACATAGTACACTATATACAAAGAATTACATCTCTATGGAAGAGAAACTTGACAGACAGAACATCATGAACGTGGAGGCATTACACTATTGAAGATGCCATTGTTGGTTTGGAAGCAGCCATGAAAGCCATCATGCCCAAACTGATAAATCCCTCTGGAAAAAAATGGTGCCTGGATGGTGTGCATGACTTCACAGGATTTATGACAGAGCTCATCGAGGAAATAATAAAAGATACTGTGGATATGACAAAAAGAAGTAGGTGGGGTAAAGGGTTTCAAGATATACATAAAGGAAAAATTCAAGAGCTCAGGAACACTCAACTAGAGAAATGAACAGAAGACACATGAGTGCTTCCAAACCACTGCTGGGCAATGAGGAAGATGTGGAGGAACCAGTGTCAGCAACAAATTGAAATTAGACAATCTGGCAAAAGGGTTCTTGTTACTCAATATTTCATTTGATTTATTTTACAACACACCCTTCTGTTATAGGATGCAGACACGGAAGCTAAAGCAAGCAGTGGAAGAAGAATTGGTACCATGTGGAAATATTTTTAGAGAAATCAAAAAGCAAAAATGTCAGACAGAAGTTAGAATTTCTGTAAGTTACACTGTGTGCACCCACCGCACCTGCCTCCCGTTCCTCCTCCTCTACCTCTTCCAGCTCTGCCATCTCTGAGAAAGCAAGACTGATCCCACCTCTTCTTCCTCCTTTTCAGCATACTCAACACGAAGATGATGAAGATGAAGACTTTCATGATGGTCCACTTCCAATGGACTAAATATACTGTATTTTATCTTATGATATTCTTAATGACAATTTTTCTCCAGCTTACCTGATCATGAGAATAAAGTATGTAATAGACACAGAAAATGTAGTTAATTTACTATTTATGTTACTGGAAAGGCTTCCATTCAACAGTATTCTAATCGTAATTAAATTTGGGGGGGAATTAAATGTTATACATGAATTTTTGATTGCAGAGAGGATCAATGTCCCTAATACCCAAGTTGTTCAGGTGACAACTTTTATCATTTTAAATTTGTCTTCAGTCATTTTAAAATTTATTAAATGTCAGAAGCATGAATCCTATGTATTCAGTTTTGATATGAGGACAATTAATGACTATTAAGGTCACGGTGGGGGTGGAGAAAGGAAAAGCAGAGAGAGGGAAGGAGGGAGTGGGGTGGGGCCTTGGTGTGTGCCACACCTTTTGGGGGCAAGACAAGATTGCAAGAGGGACTTTGCCTAACAAATGCAATTATGATTTCTTATGGTATAAAATTATGGAGGAGATTTGACCTGCGTGTAAGAAGTGGAGGCAGGGTGGCTAAATTAGAAAGATAACTTCAGGCTTTTTAAAAAATTATATTGGGTATGTAAAAATGAACTCTTGATATTTTATGTTTTAGTGGATAGTGGATTCCTAAATGTTTATTTTTAAACCTCAATATATAATATATTTATTTCTTTTTGATGTATGGTATAACATATGTGTGGAATAAAAACTGTTTTATTCCAAAGGTTTATTGTCTAGTAAACTATATGCATTTTCATGAATTTTTTTATTTATTCAGCCCCTTGTCTTTCTCAAAAAGTTCATTACATATGTAACTATTATATATGTTTGCATATATGTATATAACTACATATAGATATATCTATATATTTAATTTGTTTAGTGTTGGCCATTGTTGGTAATCTACATAAATAAACTATCCTGTGTGTGTTATTCCATGATCTGATTTTTAAACTTTTAGTGACATTTATCTATCCAGATACTTAGAATTATACTTCACTTTCTTCACCTACATGTAATATTCTTACATGGCTACTTGAAAATTATTATTTTATCTATATTTAAGTGTATATTTAGGTTTACTATTCTTAATCCTCTTGCTTCACTGGGATGAAGAATTCTACATGAAATACCCTTAAATGGATATTAGATATTCATGTACAATAAAACTATGACCCTTAATGAAATTTTTAAATAATGGTAAAAAATGCAATCAGTGTAATCTGGTTTATTGTACCCTCAATGAATCCCTAAAAATAAAAAAATGAAAAAAAGAAATTATTAAATGGCATGAATATGTGTCACTCTATGTAGTGTTACAAGGATTGTCCATTAATCCACATCTTGTAAGAAATTATATACACCCCAAATTATAGCTCTTTTGCTCTGCTCTAGTAATTTTCCTGCTATTTCTTTAATAACAACCAGAATCAAAATACTTTAGTATAGAGGATTAAAGATGATGGCCGAGTAACAGCTTCCCTGCAACTGGGCACAGCGAGTCTGGGAAGACAGGACTCCAGGCATCTCTGGCTGGTGGGATCTGCCTTTAATCATCCCTTTGAGGATACAGGGATCCAGCAAGGGACTTCTGGACCCCAAGAAGAGGACAAAAACAGTGGAGAACTGGCAAGTGGTTACGTGTGTTCGATTGACCTAAACTGCCTGGAAACCGTGAGTATAAGCAGCAGTGAGACTGCAAACGAGAAGGGCCTTACCTATGAACTGTTTTGGTGTTGAACTGCCTTGAGGAGAGCTTGAACAGGAGTGTGGAGAACTTTGGCCATTGTCTGGGGCCCCAGACTGAGCCACTGAGCTGGGTGCAGGAAGTCATTGGGAAAAAAACTGCCCCAGGAAACTCTGCCCTCAGGGTCCCAGAATTGGGTGGGACAAAGTAAAGTAGTGACTGAGTAGCCTAAAGGCGGCGAGTGAGCAGCCTTATAGCCTTAATCCTTAGGGGCAAAGTGAGATGGTTTTGGCACACTGGAGCCTTGGGCTGTTGCCATGGGTAGCGTGCCATGATGTCACAGCTCGTAGAAACCTCAAACTCCTGAGCTTGGCACTGGCCAGACCTCCATAAGAGCTGTGCAGCGACCCCAACCAGTGACACGCACCCACCGGGCCTCTGAATTCTTTGACTAGGAACTGCGGGAGCCACACAACCCTGCATCCTCCCTCCTGTGTCCTCCCAGCCTCCACACTAGCCCGTTTATCTGGCCAGGGACTCTGGTAGCTGCGTGCCCTCTGGAGCCCTCCCTGCCTCTGCGCAGAGCCCTTCTCCTGGCCAGAGACTGCTGGAGCCTTGGGCTCTCTGTGCCAAAGTCATTGGGTGCCAGGAACTCCCAGAACCATGCACATCACCCCCAGCCCTGTTGTTGGATCCAGGTGTGTCACACACCAGAGCTGCTTCCACAACCAGAACTCCCAAGCTAGAGCAAACCCAGAGGAATGACACAGGGTCACTCCCTACAAAGATCCAGCAACAATAGAGGGATCCCACTGGGGTCTAATCTTGGAAAGACACCTCCCCAACTCTGAGGACGATCAGAGGCAATGGTGAAAAACAATCATGAGGTGAAATCAACAGAAAAACTCTGGTAATATGAATAATTAGAGTAGATCAACTCTTCCCCCCAAGGATCAATGGGGCAGAAACAGCACAAGACCCCATGCACAAACAAATAGCTGAGATGTCAGAAATTGAATTCAGAATCTGGATAGCAAATAAGATCGAATTAGAATTCCAAAAGTTATCTCAAGAATTCAATGGATTCAAAGACCAAATGACCAAAGATTTTGACACATTGACACAAGAAGTTGCATCCCTCAAAGATCTGAGAAACACAGTTGAATCCCTCAGTAACAGAATGGAGCAAGCAGAAGAAAGGATTTCTGACACTGAAGACAAAGCTTTTGAATGGTCCCAAACCCACAAAGAAGAAGAGAAATGGAGAGCAAAAACAGACCACTCTCTCACAGAGCTCTGGGATAATTCAAAGAAAACCAATATTCGTCTTATAGGGATCCCCGAAATGACGAAGTGGCTTCACAAGGCACAGAGTCTCTTCTCCATGAGATTATGAAGGAGAACTTTCCAGGAATGCCAAGAGAGTTTGAAATTCAGATAGCAGACAGTTCCAGAACTCCAGCATGACTCAACCCAAATAAGACATGTCCCAGACACATCATAATTGATTTCACTAAAGTTAATATGAAGAAGAAAATTCTGAAAGATGCCAGATGAAAGAAAACCATTACCTACAAGGGGAAGAATACTAGAATAACTGCAGATCTCTCTGCTGAAACCTTTCAAGCTAGAATAGGATGGTCATCGACTTTTAATCTTCTAAAACAAAATAACTTTCAACCCAGGGTCCTGTACCCAGCTAAACTGAGCTTCATTTATGATGGAGGAATTAAATACTTCAACGACATTCACATGTTGAAGAAATTTGCCACAACTAAACCAGCTCTCCAGGACATTCTTAGACCTATCCTCCATAAAGACCAGCGTAATTCTTCACCACAAAAGTAAACCAACCCAGAAAATTTTTGATCAAATTCCAACTTCCACAGTCGCAAAAGAATTAAAAATGTCCACCGGACTCTCGAAAGGCTTATCAATATCCTCAATTAATGTGAATGGTTTAAATTGTCCTTTAAAGAGGCACAGGTTGGCTGACTAGATACAAAAACTCAAGCCAGATATCTGCTGCATCCAAGAATCGCATCTTACATTAAAAGACAAATATAGACTTAAGGTGATCTATATTCCAGGCAAATGGAAAGCAGAAAAAAGCAGGCATTGCAATCCTGTTCGCAGACACAATAGGCTTTAAACCAACCAAAATAATTAAGGATAAGAATGCACACTTCATATTTGTTAAAGGTAATACTCAATATGATGATATCTCAATTATTAATATTTATGCACCAAACCACAATGCACCTCAATTTATAAGAGAAACTCTAACAGATATGAGCAACTCGATTTCCTCCAGTTCCATAGTAGTTGGAGATTTTAACACCCTTTTAGCAGTCCTGGATAGATCCTCCAAACAGAAGCTAAGCAAAGAAAGTTTAGATATAAACTCAACTATTCAACATCAGGACTTAGCAGACAGCTACAGAACATTTCATCCCAACAAAACTGAATACACATTCTTCTCAGCAGCCCA
>CAUYPK010061618.1:0-10673 GCA_963574355.1 Loris lydekkerianus
CCTCCTCAGAAGCAGCATAACAAAATCCAAACTTGGCAAAGAGCCACAGTATACAAAATAATGATAAGAGGCAAAGAGCCGAAATTCATTTTGGCCGGGAGCCGCATGCGGCTCTAGCCGCGTGTTCGCCACCCCTGCTAGCCGAACCTCATCTCTGAGGATTTGGCCTTTTCTCTGGTTACTCAACCTTCTCCCCTTGGCCTGGATTCTGGCTTGAGATTTACCAGTGAACTGAGCAATCTCTTCTCTCTTTCTCAATCTTATCTTCTCAGCTGAAATTCTGCTTTCTTTGATTAAAGTGTGGAAGAGAAGGCACCCACAGCCTGGTGCAGGGCAGTGGAAGGAAAGCTACACGGAAGAAGCAGTTCGTGCATGGGGGTCTCTTTTCTCAGATGGCCTGCCCTCATCCATGTTTTTCTGGGATTGGGGAGATACAGATGCCTTCTGTATACATCTCTTTGACAGGGAGTTTGGATTATACTCATCTGAAAATCCCAAGTAAAACTCAAGATTTACAACCCATGGGACAAAAATACCCATGAACTCCAATGGATAGGACCCCTCTCCCTTGACAGTCATCAGTGCTCAGGCCAGGATGCCACATCCTCTCTCTAACCTTCCTTTACTGGATTTAATCACCATGAATGAACCTGTTGACTGAGCTAAATGGGTAGGTGGGTTCTGGTCAGACTCAGGTATCAGTTACAGTCAGACGGACTATCCTAAATCAAACCATCCAGGACCTGTCCTGGAGGAGTTTCTTGACCTTCTAACAGTTACTAAGCAGCCATGGGGCAGATATCAGCATAGCATAAATCAATATTATGGTTATACGGCTGGTTGCCCAGAGCAAAAAGAATACTACTTGGGGTGAGTCCCCAGTAACTAAATGGTACTAAATAGTCCTTGCCCTTCAACCCCAGGCCTGATTGGGCCAACCAGATTCTAAAATCTGGCTGACATCAAGAGATCAGAGGCTGGCTAGATGTGGTGGCTCAGGCCTATAATCCTAGCACTCTGGGAGGCTGAGGCTGGAGGATCACGTGAGCTCAGAAGTTGGAAACCAGCCTGAGCAAAAGCCAGACTCTGTCTCTACTAAAAATAGAAAAATTAGCCTGGCATTGTGGCAGGTGCCTGTAGTCCCAGCCACTCAGGAGGCTGATGAAAGAGGATCACTTGAACCCAGGAGTTTCAGGCTGCTGTAAACTATGATGATGCCATGGCACTCTACCCAGGGCTACAGAGTAAGATTCTGTCTCAGGAAAAAAAAAAAAAACAAAAAAAGAGATCAAAGGCTGGAGCCAGAGGGCTGAGCTGGAGAAGGAACACAAACTTCATCAAATCCTGGCTGCCGCATAGTCCTTCAGCATAGTCCTTCAGTCCTGTGAGCTGCCCCGGGGTCCTTCTAATAAACTCCTTGTTTGCTTACGCTAGCCATACAGAAACAATCTAACCAATGCAGTGTCTGGGTGCATTTCTTTTTTCAAGAATAAAGTGAAGGCTGAGCACAGTGGCTCATGCCTGTAATCCTAGCACTCTGGGACACCAAGGCCGGTGGATCGCTTGAAGCCAAGAGCTCGAGATCAGCCTCAGCAAGAGCAAGACCCTGTGTCTACAAAAATTTTTTAAATTAGCCAGGTGTTGTGGCAGGCACCAGTAGTCCCAGCTACTCAAGAGGTTGAGAGGCAGCAGGATCAATCGAATCCAGAAGTTTGAGGTTGCAGTGAGCTATGATAACACTACTGTACTCAACCCTGGGAGACAGACCAAGACCGTTTCTCAAAAAAACCCAAAAAAATTGCAAGGTATAATGTCACGTGCCTATAGTCATTGCTAATCAGGCAGAGACAGAAGGATATCTTGAGCTCAGGGGTTCAAAGTTAGTCAGCTATGGATAACGCCACTGCACTCCAGCCTAGAGGACACAGTGAGACCTTGTCTCAAAAAATACATACATACATACATATAATGGAATGTTGAATGGGAAAGCCTTGGACTCTTGACAAGTTTCCTAGATTGACCTTCGGCTGCACCATTTAGATATAATAGCTGTAGCTCAGAAGAAGGCATAGGATTTCTATAGGAAATGATAATTTGCAATTTGCCACCTTCAGCAGCAATTGTCTGGTATTCATTCTCTAACGCCACCTGATGGAAAAACTTGTCTTGCTGCTTTGCAGATGGAGATCAAGGTACAGCAAAGACAAAATGTCAGTCTTACCTCCCAGTTGGGCATTTCCACTTGGGTCAAGAGTGGTGACACGGGTTAGAAGCAGAAATCACTGACAACACAGTGAGCATTCTTCCCCTGAGGATGAGCCGTCCCTGTAAGGCATGCTGCTCCTGAGGCAGACGGAAAGGCAAGGCCCCCTTCAGAGCTGGGGTCTCTGTCACTGCCAGGCAGCCTCATCTCTGGACCCTCCCAGTCCTTCCATCTGCTTGGCAAGGACATTGCACACTCAGAGCAATGTTCATTCACTGTTACGAGAGAATATTCTTTTTTCCTTTAAAACTAGTTTCTGAGCATTGGAAACACTTTGAACATCTTGAACTTTTTGTTTTTGAGACAGAGTCTTATTCTGTGCCCTAGGTAGAGTGCTATGGCCTCACAGCTCACAGCAACCTCAAACTCTTGAGCTTAAGCAATCCTCTTGCCTCAGCTTCCCAAGTAGGTGAGACTTCAGGCACCTGCCACAACACCTGACTTTTTTTTTTAGTAGAGACGGGTCTCATGCTTGCTCAGGCTGATCTCAAACTTCTGAGCTCGAGCAATCCACCCACCTCAGCTTCCCACAGTGGTGTGAGCCACTGTGCCCAGCCCCTTGAACTATTTAAAAGGAGAAAAGTACCAGGATCATCCACGTATCTGTTACTGTGCCCCAGTAATTATCAACATTCTGCTGTCCCTGTTTGAAAAGAATATTTCTAACATTTTTATGAAAATAAATTTTTCTCTACTGCTATTGGAATAACCCCAGGAGTGTCCTATGCTGAAACATCATTTTTCAAATTCTTCTTTTAAACCCACCATCAACATTTTATGAGGACAGATCTTTCTTCTTCAAATTTGCTGAGTCACATGTGAAGTTCAGAGAAATTGGAGACAAGGGTGGTCCACTCTTTCTTTGGCTCTTGCTCCCTGCTTCAGAGTGTTCCCTAGGACCATGTCTTCAACTGTCCCTTTAGTGTATGGGTCTGGGGTGACACGCCAGCCAAGGAGGTGTTGGGTTTAGATGGCATGTAAAACCTGGCTACAGCAACCTGATGAAATACTCTTGGCACCAATCTGGTACTTAACTCCCTGGTCCACAGCTCCTTGTAACAGGCAGTGATGCTGTGAAATACCAGCCTCCCGGTGGCAGGAGCAGCGGGCACTCTCCTGCTCTCCCAGCATGGTCCTGCCATGCTGAGCAGCTGTCCCAGCCAAGAGCCACACCATCCTAGGTGTCAGCTATCCCTTTGAAATGCGTGTTCAACATTCTTAGCACTACTTTGCACCCATGGGAGAGAACGATACAGGTAAGAGCTAAGGCTAAGGAACCCAACTAACTCCTCCACAGTGTGGTTTTAGATGAATTCCCTAAGCTCTCTGTGCCTCCATTTCCTCACCAGCAAAAAAAGATATGGCATTACCCACCTCCTAGGGTTGTGATGATTACACAAGATGCCCCATACAAAGCACATGTGCATGACCTAGCACTTGGCAGTTTGTAGACATATGAGGTGGGACAATAAAGTTTGCAAACTCGTCCTAGAAAAAGTGTTTTGAGAGGTGGACTAGGTGCTGGTGTCTGTGCATAGCTTCCCAAAGGGAGTACTTCAAAGGTGACTGTAATGACATTCAGCAATGAGGTAGGTAGCACTTTTTCTAGGATGAGTTTGAGAACTTAATTGTCCAACCTCATATGTAAGCTGCTTGTTGGTTTTTTCCTATAAAAGACAGCACATAAGACCAGGAAAACCAATTTTTTTTTATTGTTTTTGTTTTTAAATAGAGTCTCACTCTGTGCCCTATGTAGAGTGCTGTGGTGTCATAGCTCACAACCTCAGATTCTTGGGTTCAGGTGATCTTCTTGCCTTAGCCTCCTGAGTAGCTGAGACTATAGGCACCCACCACAAGGCCCACCTAGTATTTCTATTTTTAGTAGAGACATGGTCTTGCTCGTGCTCAGGCTAGTCTCAAACTACTGAGCTCAGGTGATCACCTGCCTTGGCCTCCCAGAGTGCTAGGATTACAGGCGAGAGCCACCATGCCTGGCCCAAGACAGGAGGACCAGTTTGCCTCCAACTGTCTGATATTCACCTATTATCTAGCATAATTAGCAATACAGCCTCCTTTCACTTTCTCTTTAGTGTCCTGGTTTAGATGATAGATTATGTGGTCATATTATTAAGGATTCACCTACAAAAACTATGGGTTTAAACCACAGATCACCAACTATTCATCTACAAAGTGTCCTGCTCACACCTGTCATCTAAGCACTTTGGGATGTTAAGGTGGGAGGATTCTTGAGGCCAGGAGTTTGAGACCAGCCTGGGCAATATAGCAAGACCCCATTTATTTATTTATTTATTTATTTTTCTTTTTTTTTTTTTTGAGACATAGCCTCAAGCTGTTACTCTGGGTAGAGTGCTGTGGCGTCACATCTCACAGCAACCTCCAACTCCTGGGCTTAAGTGATTCTCTTGCCTCAGTCTCCCAAGTAGCTGGGACTATCGGTGCCTGCCATAATGCCCGGCTATTTTTTGGTTGTAGTTGTCATTGTCTGACAGGCCCGGGCTGGATTCGAACCTGCCAGCTCTGGTGTATGTGGCTGGTGCCTTAGCCGCTTGAGCTACAGGCACCACCAAGACCCCATTTCTTAAAAAAAAAAAAAAAAAAAAATTTTTTTGAGACAGTCTCACTATGCCACCCTCAGTAGAGTGTCGTGCTGTCACAGCTCACAGCAACCTCAAACTCTTGGGCTCGAGTGAATTTCTTGCCTCAGTCTCTCAAGTAGCTGGGACTATAGGCACCTGCCACAATGGCTATTTTTTTGTTGCAGTTGTCATTGTTGTTTAGCTGGTCAGGGCCGTTTTCAAACCCACCAGCCTACGTGTATGTAGCCAATGCTGTAACCACTGTGCTACGGACGCCAGAAAAAAAATTTTTTTTTAATTAGCCAGACATGGTGGCACATGCCTGTAGTCCCAACTACCCAGGAGGCTGAGGCAGGAGGACTGCTTGAGCCCAGGAGTCAGAGGCTACAGTGAGCTATGACCACATCATTGCATTATACTCCACACAGAGTGACACAAAAGTGAGACCTTGTTTCTAAAAAAATGTGGCCTATAAGTGTTGTAGGTATTTAGCCTACACATATGTAAACAAGTGGCTAAACATGGCCACTTCCTGTGCGTCTAGCACTGTCATAAGCACTCTATTTGTCTGAACTCATTTAAATTTCATAACAATCCTAGAAGGCAGATACTATTAGTATCCCCATGGTATAGACCAGGAAACTGAAACAGTGAGGTAAAGTAACTTTCCTGTCACACAGCTGATAAGATTTAGAGCCAGGTTTCAAAGTCAGGTGGACTAGCTCCAGAATCCATTGTTACCCACCATGCTCACATCCAAATCTCATATGTAATTCAAAAATCCCAAGTCCACATATATCTCAATTTCCAGCTTCTCTCAAAAAGTTAGATCTGGGACAGTGCCTGCAGCTCAAAGGAGTGGGGCGCTGGCCCCATATGCCACAGGTGGCAGGTTCAAACCCAGCCCCAGCCAAAAACTGCAAAAAAATAAAAGCTAGATCTGGCCACACTAGGGCTAAGTTTTTTTATGGCAATAAAAGTGGCTTCAGCCGATCTCCTCCAGTTCTTCCAGAACGTACCTCACTCTCTTCACCACCTCACTTATCTGTTACCTGTAAACATCTGAGTTTGGGAACCCAAGGTTAGTTATTAAATGTTATAACCATTTAACAATTCTGTTGTAATCAAGGACAACAGTTTTCAACTTTTTTTAAAACAGCAAACCTTTTGTTCAATTGAAACCAAATGCTTATTCCCAAATAACAGACATGAGTGTGGAGTGAGGACAAGAAAGGGCTCTAAGTAAAGCCTATCTGTAGGCTCCACCATACCTCATAGCCCCAGAACCTCCTCTGGGCCCCGTGGACCTCAAGGCACCCACTGGAAAGACAGCTGAATGGGGCCAGAAGTGAGGCCACGGAAGAAATTAGTGGCAGATCTCAGACTTCCAAGGACACAAGAATCACACATGGACCTGGTCACCATGCAGATTCCTAGGCCTTACCCACAAGATTTTTATTTAGCAAGTCTCAGGCATGGAGCAGGTAGTGCTTAAAAAGAAAATCACAGGTGGTTCTGAGGAAGATGGTCCACAGAGCACACTCTGAAAAACACTACCCTGGCCACAGGACCCAAACAAGGCTGAGTCCTTCAAGGGACGTAGCAACATCAGCATCTCTTCCCACGTAGCTACAGAAGTACAAAGGCATCAATGCTGTGGTTCCTGAGAAATAATACAGTGGGCAAAAGAACAGCCTTATAAAAACAGGGAATTAGAAAAACAATTAAAAAAACAAAAACAAAAACAAACTCCCTTGGCTTGGCTTCTATAGCTCAGGAGCTAGGGTGCCAGTCACATACACTGGAGCTGGCAGGTTCAAATCCAGCCCAGGCCTGCCAAACAACTATGACAACTACAACCAAAAAATAGCCAGGCATTGTGGTGGGTCCCTGTAGTCCCAGCTACCTGGGAGGCTACCTGGGAGGCAAGAGAATCTCTTAAGCCCAAGAGTTGGAGGTTGCTGTGAGCTGTGATGCCACATCACTCTATGGAGGGCGACATAGTGAAACTGTCTCCAAAAAAACCCTCTCTTTACACACATACACATGCAGAGTGAATAAATGTTCTAGAAGGCATCTCCTCCCAAAGCAAATCATAATCTGTGAGCATAGAGACTGAGACCCGCTCTGTGATGATTTTATACATATCCCCAACTAATCCTGACAGCCCTTATATTCTCTTTTTATGGTACCTGGCCTTGCCACATATAATGAGGTATTTAAAGATATGTTTCTCTGGGTCTTGTGTTCTATCCATATGTTGTAAAACTGGCATTTAAACTGAACTGCGGCTTCTGTATAAATCCATGGTCTGAGAGAGGAAGAGCAATATTCATTGTTCTTCTGTTTAAGGGGACTGAACTGACCCATTTATCCACCCCCTAAATTCCTGAAGTACAAATTTTAGGTATATAAATATAAAGCTGAGTTACTATACTACAAAACCTTGGTTGGTGAAGCTGGCAAGCGATGCTGGATGAGAGAAAAGTACACGCCGTTGCATTAGACCTGGAAGAAGCTGCTTCGGTTAGATATTTTTAACCCACAAAGAGGAGCCTCTTACTACACTATTTCTTCTTTTATTAATCCCCTCAAATCCCTTTTGGAAGCATTTAGGGAATAAATAGAAAAAAAACCTTGTATTCTAATATTGATGTCATGTACTCATCATGGTAATTCCTACAAAGCTCTTCTATAGATAGACGTTATACCGCCACTTTTCTGATGGGATACCTAAGAAACAGGTTTAACAAGACTAAAAACTCCAAGGAAAATTCACATTTTAATATCCATTTATCTGGCCCTCAGAACAGTGTCAATTTTAATTTATTTATTTAAAGAGTCTTACTTTGTTGCCCTTGGTAGAGTGCCATGGCATCATAGGTCACAGCAACTTCAGTCTCGTGGGCTCAAGTGATCCTCTTGCCTCCCCCTTCTGAGTACCTAGGACTACAGGCATCTGCCACAATGCCTGGCTAGTTTTTAGAGACAGGGTCTTCCTCTTGCTCAGGCTGATCTTGAGCCTCTGAGCTCAAGCAATCCAGTGGCCTCAGCCTCCCAGAGTGTTAGGATTACAGGCATGAGCCACTGCACCTGGCCTCAGTATCAATTTTTAAATTAATCTGAATAGCCTTTGTGACTTTGCCAAGACAGACAGCTGGGGAAAATGGCACCCAGTAAGCAGAGCAAGATGTGAATTCTGAGTCATTAGCCACACCTTCAGAGTCCTCAGCCAGACAGAAAGGGAACCCAGGGCTAATCTGGCTTCAGAATGGGGCAGCCCTGACAAACCTGCCTATAGCACATTGCCCCGAGAGGTGTGGCTCAGGCAACATCTGGACTGCCTCAGCTTCTTGCCCTTCAACTGGCTCCCTCTCCTTTAGGTGAAAGATTATCTAACAGCCTTGACATTTTAATTTTTTAAAAAAAGATTTCTTTCTAGCACAGATTATGCCATGCCTAGAATGATAATTCTGTAAGAGGGAGTCAGGTGTGTGTGGGTTGTGCATGGAGGAAGAAGGAAGAGTGTTCTTCCAAACCTCAGCAGCCAGTGGGCAGGTCTGATCCCAGGCTGAGATGGTCCCCTGGGAAGCACCCAGGCTTTGCTGACTCTGCAGGACAGTGAGCAAGCATCCAGGCCCCGCAATCTCCCTGGACCAGCTATGCAGAGTGGTAGAGTTGCAGACAGGTCAGAGGACCCGCCAGAGAAGGCTGACACGGCTCCCTGTTACACATGCAGACTGACCATGATTGCTAGGCCTGCAGGAGCTCTCCTGAGAAACCCCAGGTATCCCTCCAGGGGATCGATTGAGCTCAGGAGTTTGGGGTAGTTTGAGCTATGATGACACCACAGTTCCTGGGATCTGGAACTTACCTTGGCTCTACTGAAGGAAATCTTTTGTGAATTCCTGGACCTGTCTTACGGGTTTGGGGATGACTGGAGGGGACAGGCACAACCCCCAAATTGAGCAATGCTGTGTTTATGGCCTTAAGGTTTCCTGCCAAGAGGTCCAGTGTCTGGGCTAATGTCTCAACCCTTTTCTTAAGTCTTCCTCCTCATGGTCCCCAGTCCAGATTTACTCCTCTTCCCTCCCACACACCCAGTCTTTCTTGCCCTTCCCCTTTTGCCCCTGTCACACCTTGAGCCCCCAGCATTTCTAAGTGAGGGCATTCTGGTTACATAACAATCAAAGACAGCCTTGAATACAAGAAGAGGTTAGTGTTATAAAAGATCAGCTTACCTAGACCCAAAGGCTGTAGGGATAGAAGGTATTTGTTTATAATATGTTTAAAGTTTTTCAGTTGACTCCTGAGGAATAAGGCAGGAGGGACATTACACCTTTCTTATCATGAAATATTTTAAACAAACAGAAACATCTATTTGTCTAAAATATTGTGTATCGGGGAAGGAGGAAGGGCATTCTTTCCTGATGCACAATATTTTAGATAAACAATAATTTTTTTAAATGTGTATCCACCATTCACCTTTGTCAAACCTTAATTCTTGTCACATCTGCTTCTGATGTTTACCTTTAAGAAAAGAACCATGACTGGCTGGGAAAGTTGGCTCATACCTGGAATCACAGCACTTTGGGAGGACAAGGCAGGAAGATCACTTGAGGCCAGGAGTTGGAGACCAGCTTGATCAACATAGCAAGACCCTGTCTCTACAAAACACTAGAAAACTTAATCAGATGTGGTGGTGTGTGCTTAGTCCCAGGTACTGGGGAGTCTGAGGCCAGGGGATCGATTGAGCTCAGGAGTTTGGGATAGCTTTGAGCTATGATGACACCACAGCCTGGGGGACAAGGCAAGACCCTGTCACAAAACACACACATATACACACATGAAAGAAATGGACCGTGGCAGATACAGTTGAAGTTCTGTGTATTTTGCCCCCATTTTAGTCCTCTCCCTCTGGTATTTACCCTACACTTAGTTATGCTTATAATTTTATCTCACTTACATTTGGTTTGGTAAAAAATACCTAGGGTTACATATTCTTATGGCAACAAAGTGGCTTCAGCCCAGCATCTTATGTTCTCCCCAAACCCACCTGGCTCTCTTCACTCTCACTTATCTAAGTTACCTGTAAAAAACACCTGAGTCTGTAACCTCCAGATTAGGTATTAAACAGTTCTAACAGTTGTAAGCAAAGATAATGTTTTC
Source organism: Loris lydekkerianus (assembly GCA_963574355.1). Lineage (NCBI taxonomy): Eukaryota > Metazoa > Chordata > Mammalia > Primates > Lorisidae > Loris > Loris lydekkerianus. Next base: position 10,030 of record CAUYPK010061618.1, read on the forward strand.
TAATTTTTTTAAAGCAGGTTTCTTTGTTCAACTAAAATCATATGTTTATTCTCAAATATATCAAACTCCTAAACAAAAGATAGTAATAAACAACAGATAATATTGTTTGTGCAGGTTTACAATATAAACTGTGGGAGGAGAGCAAGATGGCGGCCGAGTAACAGCTTCCTTGCAACTGGGCACCATGAGTCTGGGGAGACAGACTCCAGGCATCTCTGGCTGGTGGGATCTACCCATAATCATCCCTTTGAGGACACAGGGAGGCAGCGAGAGACTTCTGGATCCCAAGAAGAGGACAAAAGCAGTGGAAAACTGTTATGGCAATTTAAAGAGCAAGAGGAAGTAAAAGGAAAATTAGGGCAAGGAAACAGATAAAAGAAATCACTCATGAGGAAGAATCAGCAGAAAACTCCAGGCAACATGAAGAACCAGTCCAGAGCAACCCCTCCAAGGGACTGTGAGGTAGCTACTGCAGAGGATTCCACCTATAAAGAAATGTTAGGAATGACAGAAAGGGAATTTAGAATACACATGATGAAAATAATGAAGGAAATGATGGAAACAATGAAGGAAACTGCTAATAAAGTGGAAAACAACCAAAAGGAAATCTAAAAACAGAATAGAATAAGAGATGAACGATATGA
>CAUYPK010061619.1:0-24382 GCA_963574355.1 Loris lydekkerianus
ACTTTACTGTCTTAAAAATGCCTTTTTGCTTAATTAAATGTGCCATTAAATACTGTGGGTTAAATAGTTCAGTGGAATACAGTTCAGTTCAGCCGCCTACCTCTTCAGCTCAGCCACGACTTGTGGACTGAGCTGAAGCACCGCCCCCTCAAGCAGACGGAAGACGACTGGAGACTACGTGCATTTGATTAGGTGCGTGCGCACCGAATCAAATAACCTGTATGACCCGAGTATAAGCCGAGTTCGGGTTTTTCGGCACAAATTTTGTGCCGAAAAAACTCAGCTTATACTCAAGTATATATGGTATATTAGGTGAAATTATAAGACCTTGGCATGGACTCAGGTTTGAAGGTGGCTTTGGCAAGCTCTGGACTATACTTATCAAGTGAAAAATGAACTGTTCGACACAGAAAAGCAAAGGGAATGACAATTAAAAAATAAAAAGCATGTAATTGAGGTATGATTGATATATAATACAAAAACCTGTACATACAAGGTCTGACAATTAAGTTCATGAACTCATCCTAGAAAAAGAGCTACATACCTCCTTGCTGTCTATCACTTCAGTCACTTTTGATGTACTCCCCTTGGGAAGCTATGTACCCACATGAGTGCCTAGTCAACCATTCAAAGCAATTTTGGAATTCTTTTTCTGGAATGACTATCAGAGCTGTCATATATGGCAGACAAAAACACACAACAACGAACACCACTCAGCAAGACACTGTCACAAGTCAACACGAACACAGGGACTCTAATATACCAAGGTTACGAAACTTTACCAAGTTGTTTGTACAGTGCTGCCAATGAGTGCACACAGTGGCAAGTTTATAAACTTAATTTTCAGACTTCATACGATAGCTCTGATGGCCATTCCACAAAAGAAGTTCCAAATTTGCTTTGAAAGGTCAACTAGGCACTGGCATCAGTGCATGGCTTCCCAAGGGGAGTATTTTGAAAGTGAGTGTAGTGAAATTCAGCAGTGAGGTATGTAGCACTTTTTCTAGGATGAATTCATAAACTTTATTGTCAGAGGTTGTATTTAACATATACAATATGAGTTTGGAGATAGTAACATCACCACAGTCTATACCAGAAACACATTTATCATCTCCAAAAGCTTCCTCTTGCTCTAAATTTATTATTATTTTGTGATAAGACACTTAACATAAGATCTTCCTTCTCAGTAAATCTTAAAGTATATCATACAGTATTGTTAACTATAACCCCTGTACTGTACCATAGATCTCTACGAGGTACCGCATCTTTCATAATGGAAACCTTGTACCTTTTAATATACATATTATTAATGTGTAGTATCTCCCATTTCCTCTTCCTGCCAGTGTCTGGCAACTACCCTCTGATCTCTGCTTCTATGACTATTTTAGACACCTCACAGAAGCGGTATCATGTACTATTTGTTATGTCTGGCTTATTTCACTAGTACAACGTCCTCCAGGTTTATCCATGTTGTCACAAACATCAAGATTTCTTTCTTTTTAAAGGCCAAATGACATGTCATTGTGTTTGTATATATCTTTTTTTTTTTTTTTTTTGAGACAGTCTCACTATGTCACCCTTGGTAGAGTACCATGGTGTCACAGCTCACAGCAACCTCAAACTCTTGGGCTTAAGTGAGTCTCTTGCCTCAGTCTCCCAAGTAGCTGGGACTACAGGCGCCTGCCACAACACCTGGCTATTGTTTTTGTTGTGGTTGTCATTGTTGTTTGGTAGGTCCAGGCTGGGTTGGAACCCGCCCTCTCTGGTGTATGTGGCTGGTGCCCTAGCTGCTGAGCTATAGGTGCCGAGCCATCTGCATAATTTCTTTATCCAATCATCCATAGATATTTAAATTGCTTCCATGTCTTGGCTATTATAAATAGTGCTGAAGTGAGCATGGGAGTGCAGCTGTCTCTTTGAGATCTTGATTCTAATTCCTTTAGGTATATACCTAGAAGTGGACTGCTAGATCATATGGTAGTTCTATTTTTAATTTTTTCGAGGAAGCTCTGTACTGTTTTCCATAATGTGTACTGATTTACATTCCCACTAATAGCATATGAGTGCCCTTTTCTCCATATCCTCATGAACACTTGTTACTGTCTTTTTTCTTTTTTTTAAGATAGCCATTCTGATGATAGGTGTGAGGTGATATCTCATTGTGGTCTTGATTTGCATTTCCCTGATGATTAGAGATACTGAACACCTTTTCATATACTTGTTGACCATTTGTATGTGTTCTTTTGAGAAATATCTATCCAGGTCCTTTGCCCATTTTTTGATCAGATTTTTTTTTTTTTTTTTTTTGCTATTGAATTGTGTGAGTTCCTTACATGTTTTAGATGTTAATTTTTTATCAGATATATGATTTGCAAATATTTTCTTCCATTCTGTAGGTTGTCCTCATTTTCTCAATTGTTTCCTTTGCTGTGCAGAAGCTTTTTAGTTTGATGAAATCCTACTTGTCTATTTTTGCCTTTGTTGCTTGTGGTTTTGGTGTTATATCCAAGATATCATTGCCAAGGCCAATGTTACAAAAGTTTTTCCTTATGCCTTCTACTAAGAGTTTCATGGTTTCAAGTCTTATGTTTCAGTCTTTAATCTACTTTGAGTAGATTATAGTGTAAGATAAGCATCTAATTTCAGCCTTTTACATATGGATATCCAACCATGTTATTTTTAAGAAGAAAGAGGATAATAGACACTAAAAGCTAATAACATTAGTAAATACTGAAATAAAATATTTGCAGAAATCTTGTTTTGAAAACTGGAGAAATACAATAGATCAGAGACATGATATAAGATATAAAGTATATACATTCTTAGCAATAAAAAATATTTAAATATATAGCTTTGTTGTTCCCAGAAAACATTTTATGACCCTAGGCTTTAAGTATAATCTTACAACAGTCTGTAGTTTCAGATGCCACCTTGAGTCTCGTGAAGGTGACCAGGCTATAGTCCTGTCACCCCAATCTCAAGTTGACTTGCTGAGTCTGGCTGTCCAGGTTCCCCCCTCCATGATTGTTCTGGACACCCTAATCCAATCCAATATTTCCAGTCTCATCTATCACACTTTGCACTCAGCCTAGAACTTATCTGTTTTACACATTTCAGACATTGAATTCCTTAATAGTTCCAGAACATTCTATGTCTATTTACACTTAAATGCATTTACATGGTTTGTTCTCTTGGCCCTCAGGTCTTTTTCCATTCTCACCTGGTGAACCTCATCCTTCCCAATCCAGCTAAGAGACCAGCTCTTTCCAGAGCATTCTTCAACCCTTCTGCTCTCCTTTCCACACTCTCCAGGCAGAGTGTATTGTTCTCCCTCTGATTCTGTGTTAGCACCCACCTCACTGCATTCCAGATGGCTGTTTAACCTTCTCTCTTCCTTAGACTCTGAGTTCTCCAAGGACAGAAAATATTTTTCTGTTCATCTCCAATATCTCTCATAATAGGCACTGGGAAGTAGCAAATGGCAAACTGTTTTCACAGTGTGCCACAGAATCCCCGAGTCCTGGGGGAGTCCCGAGGGACTCTGCATTGTGAGGAGGGGCTGAGCTGATGAGGGGAAGACCCCTGATACCCACTTCAGTGAGAGAACCACTTTCTGTGTCTCATCCATGTCCTGAATTGGGGGGTCAGCACAATGTTTCATCTATGAAAGGTTCACTGCCATAAAAACAATAAAAAGGAATATTCCTGCCACATTCCCTGTCCATGCATATTTAGAGAAAACCAAAACTAGTACCTAGTTTTTAAAGACTTCAAAAATGAGACTTCACATCTTATGCCACTAAATGAATTTATATTTTGTAACTGGAAAGAGGTGACACTCTACAAATGACCAAAAACATTTCTACCACAAATACCTAATTCAAACACAGGTTTTGCAAACACTGTAATTTTCCAGATCTCCAATGTTGGTGTCACTGAGGCTTCTCTCTCTCCTCTCAATAATCACCCACGCTTTCATATGAATGATAAAACACAACTACAGCCCAGATGAAGGAGGGAAGAGGAGGGTGAGGGGAGAGGAGGGGGCAGGCCGGGCAGAGGGGGGGAAATTAGCAGGACCTCACCTATTGTGCATAATGCAAGGGTACATGTCAAATCTATTAAGAGTAGAGTATTAAAAAAAAAAAAGAGAGAGTAAAAATGTCTTGACACAACAATTAAGTGAAGTGAAGGCTATGTTAACCAGTTTGATGTAACCATTCCAAATTGTATATAAAATCAGCATATTGTACACCATAAATGCATTAATATACACAGTTATGATCTAAGAAAAAAATAAATAAAAACAAATGGTGCCTTTTGGACTTCAGAGACCCTAATTCTACAGCATTCCTTTCTGTGGCATCTGGAATTGCCACCTCTCTCCCCCTCTCCTTTCATCTGGGTCCCTAAGGCAGACTCTGTATAGCAGAGATCTTGAATGTCTCTCATGCGCACACCCCCTTCCCCTGCCTGCCAGCCCTGGGATCCTCCGGCTGGCTGAGGCTTGCTGGGAGAACAGGTGTGTCTGTGTGGATGTGTCCATGCGCCCCATTTCCCTGGGCAGGTGTCCTTGTTGTCCTGACATGAACACTGAGTTTGACCCATCTGCCCCCACTGGAACCCCGCAGCTCCCTGATCTTTATGACATCCTCCTTTCTGCTCTACCCTCTCCCCGTTCCCAGACAGCTACTCTTTTCCAATTGATTTCCTTTGAAGCTCTCTGATTTAACATTCCTTCCCTCCTGCTTCCCTGTTCTGTAGACTACCTCATATCTGCATGCACTTAACAGTGGCCACCTGACTTGCCCTCCTTTGCTCCCCTCTTTTACACCCAGTCACCACGGCACTGCCCCCTGCTTTCCCCTGTTTTTCTCCCCCAAAGCTGTGCATTCTGAAGGCTGCTCTTCAAGTCCCATGGGCTGGTGACTGTTTGCCCTGCAGGCCATACTCTGACCGACGTGGACGCTTTGTGTAGTATTTTCAGGCTCAGGGTGGACACAACTGTGCCAGGTTAGCCCCCGAGCTATTTCCCTCCTTCTCTCTTCCCCAGAGGTGGGCTCCATTTCTCTCTGCTTACCACAAAGTCCTGTGGTCTGGGTTGGGTGTGGGAGGGAGTTGAGATTCAGTATTCATTCTTATTTTTAGTTATAGGTACTCAAATGTTTGAGCACTCACTGTCCTCAAGTTATGCCCCGGTCGTGAGGTTTGCATTGTTCTCTTTTTCCCTTTCTTGATGTTCTTCTATACATTTGTGGAGGAAATGTTGGGAGACAGATACTTAGGTCTGTTGATTTTAGCTCCCATTTTCTTTTTTTAACTGATAACAGCATGCTATCGGGTGGACAGCGTTCATTCCCAGCAAAGCTCATGTTGAAATTTGATCGCTGGGGTGGGGCCTAGAGGGAGGTGTCTGGGTCATGGGGGTGGATCTCTTAGGAACTGTTGTGCCCTCCTTCTAGTAGTGAGTGAGTTCTTGCTTTCCTGGGAATGAATCGTTTCCTGCCAGAGTAGACTATTACAAAGTGAAGTTCATCCTCCTGTTTGGTCACCTTCTCATGGGTCTACTTCCCCTTCCACCTTCTTCACCATAGCATGACACTGCATGAAAGCTGTCCTAGACGCCAAGGCCGTGCCCTTGGAGTTCTTGGCCTACAGAACCAAGAATTTTATTTATTTTTTTTTTGTTTATAAAACCAGATGTTTATAAGTAAAGCATCTTTTATTTATAAATTACCCAGTTTCAGGTATTTTTATAGCAACACAAAATGGACTAGATAAGCTACCACAAACAGAAATTTAAAAATGAACCAAATACATTACATAATACTAGTGAAACTAGGTAACAATTTACTGAGGAATTTTTATGCCCCTGGCATGTCCTAAATGATTAATCTATATTAACTCATTTGATAATGACAACCATTTTCCCTCTATTATTTACGTTTTATGGAGAAGTAAAGTGACTTGCCCAACATGTGCATAGTATCATATATCATCCTCACTAGATCTCTAGGTAGGCATTATCAGTTCCATTGTATCGTTGAGGACATAGAGGCTCAGACAGGGTAAGTAACCTGTCTGGCCTAAGGTCAGAGCTACCGATGGGGAGGGGTCAAGAGTTGAACCTGGTTCCACAGGCTTTTTTTAGCCTTGTGAAGAAAGAAGAAAGTAACATCTATCCTGGTTCATGAGTATGTGTGGTGCTGAAGCTATTCTTAGACGTGGGGGCTGTGCTTCTCTGGGTTGGGTGGGACTCAGGCCACCATCCTCTGTCTCTCCACCAGGGGCCCAAGACATAAGTAGGGATGGCAGTGGCAGGCCAGTCTGGAGTCCCTCTTGCCCCTGTTAGACTGTCAGGTCAGAGGGTCCCCTGCCTCTCAGAGCTAAGGGTCTCCTTTCTTTTGGGGCAAGGACATTCCACATGCAGGTGGGCCCCATTGGAATGGCAAAGGGCATCAGATATAGGAAGGATGGTTGAAAGGGCTCTCTGCGGGGGAAAAACTACAGTCTGTCAACCTCTTTACCGAGCTTGATAAACTAGAGAGAGAGAGTACTGTCAGGACAGGCGTCTCACCCAAGAGACCAAACCTGTCTCCCATCAAGCCCCTGGTTCAGCTGTCAAGTTCCCAAAAAATACAACAGAGGACAGAGGAACATAGTGAATTGCACTATGACTATGAAATCAGCAAAACTCACCACTATGGGGAATGTTACAATCAAATACCCTAGGGGTATTATCCAATAGGTAAATTACATGGAAAACAAAAAACAAGAGAGAACTTGCAGATTAACAGGGTTTAAAAGATCCAATTAAAAATGGGCATGTCTAAACTGTAAGGTCTGGGGATGCAGATTATAATTTTATTACTTAGGTAATAAATTTTATTTATTATTTATTTATTTAAAATTTATTACCTAAGTAATAAAATTATATAGAAATGCAATGCAGCGATTTCCATAAAATCACTGGATATTGGAACAGGGCCCCTGGAGGGCCTTCTGGGGACTGGACGAATTCTAGTTCTTTCCCTTTGCTTAGCTTGTTTAACTATACATTTGTTCTGTGGGATTTTTGGGAAAGGGGGCTGTGAGGAGACAGAATTGGGTAGGAATTCAAGAGGCACAGAAGGAAAATGTTAAGAGAAGAGGGAGCCCAGGCAGCTACCTGCCCATGCTAGCTCTTTAACGCTCCTCTCCACCTGCCTCAGCCTTCTGTGCTCAGGACTGACCTGGCTGCTGGCTGTACACTGACTCCAGGAAGATGAGGTAGTGTGTTTTTTCAGGTTTTCTATGGTCCCATGTGGCCTAATGTGGCTGCCTTCAGTGGTATGAAGCAGCTATGGACACCTCAGACTTGTTCTGCTGGCTTCTTCTGACAAAGTTACTCATATTTATGGCAGCATGTCCTGAAAATTTAAGTTCCATTCCCAATATCTATACTTTTACTTGGGACACAATATTATGGGCAGCAATCATTAGAATTCTTTTTTTCTTTTTTGTCTTAATAGTTTTTTTGTTTAGGAGCAAATGTTATCACTCAGTTAAAAACAGAAATAATATTTGTATTATTCTTATAAGTGTATTTGAATACACAATTATTTCAAAAAATTTTCGATTCAACTGTACAGAGAAATGCAAAATTAAATTGCTAGGCAACACGCGGAACAAATTGAAGAAAAAATGTTTAATTCTTGAAAAGCTTAACCCATGTTAAAAGAAAATATGATGACCCTACGTCAGACTTCAAAGATGCCAGATGTTTATCAGGAGTCTGGCATCTTTGGAGGCAACGGATGAGAAGCTAACCAGGTCCAAATCTATATTTTAGTATATAGCTTACAAAGAAAAAGACCAAAAGAGAAGTCTGAACACTCAGGAGTAGATGACATGATTGTGGAATTACGTGAAGGCTAAAGCCACTCAAGAATGTGAATGGAAATCCATTCAAATCTCTTGATGGATTTTCCAAATAGAGAATCTGACTGCACGCGTTTCAAATATGGTTTGCCCCAAAGGGTCAGCCTTCTCTGCAAGGAGACCTGCCCCTCATTTCTAGTCCGAGTCCCACCTTGAGGCTGGCTTTGTTCCTTTCTCCTCCAATTCAGGATTGTGGCTGCTAGTGGATTTAAGGAGATAGATATGAGTCTTGGACCACCTTGCCCTCTGGCCCCACCGAAGGCCTGTACGGACCACCCCAGGAAGGCTTCCTGCTAAGGGATTTTTCTGGCCCTCCACATCCTTTGGTAGCAATGAGAAATGTCTAGCCATTACGGGGTTTTCCTGACTTTCCTCTCCTGTAGGCTGGGTTTCCCTCCACTCTTTCCACATCCTGAAATTAATAGTGAGCTAACATCAGGATTGATTCAGTCTTCAAATAAAATTACTACTAGACATCCAGAACCACAGCAAGAAATGCGAGACATTTCTGTCCCTTTTCAAAAGCAATTTTGACTTTATTCTCATTATTTGTTTAGGAAACTGCTCTTCCTCAAGTGATCATTCTTTGCCCAATTGGAAGTTTTATGGGATTGTAATTCTAGGATAGTGACCTGTAAATAGTTTATTGAACTACTTAACAGTTTACTTTTAAAAGGTAGTTTTTAAAATATATAATTATATTAAATTTAACTTTATTAAAATTCTAAAATGTAATTTACCATTGATCTTAATTTACTTGTAGATTCACTTCTAATTTATTTCCTTTGGGGGGTTAATATGAAGGTACATAGGATTAGGTTACATTGTTTGCTTTGTAAGATGAAGTCTGAGTTGTAGTTGAGTCCTTCTCCCAGGAGGTGTGCCATACACCTCTCCATTGTACCCGATGGGTGGGACTTCACCGAGTCCCCTCCCTGCTTCTTGAATTTAAAAAGGTAGTTTTAAATGTGAACTATCATTTAGGTCAGCATTTCCCAAATCGTCTTCACTGCAATTTGAGAACAAGATGTGCAGACGAATTTCTTACTGCCAGGAAAAGGGCCAGCAAACCTCATCTGCAGGACCTTGGGGTCACTCCCTGCCTCCCACTTTCTCTTGCCACTTCTCTGAACGTGTCCTGCAAGGTCAGAGCTAACCTTAAACTCAGGGATCTCCTAGACCACGTCCCAAGCCCAGAGGAGGAGACGGAGGGTCGACCCACTGGAGAGCTAGGCTCTGGAGGCTGAGCTGAGTTCAGCACGGCTGGCCTACTGACATGCAGCTCCCTGGTAGCTCCCTGCATTCTGCAGAGCTCAATCTGACAACCTAGTGAATGAAAAAAATCTTTACAGTGGAAGAATATATGTCCTGCCATAAAATACAGCTTTTACTCTAGCTAAATCACTTTGGCATCCAGCAGCATAAAAGGGAAAAAAAGTCTTTTAGACTGTTCTGAAGGATGGCCAGGAAGCCTAATTCCAGCAAGATGACCTCATAATCTCTATAATTCTTGAAACCCATAGCAGCAATTTAGCTCAGAGTAATGGAAATATAGAAATTAGTCTCATGTTCACTTACATGTGCACATATGCCCATGTCTCCTTTATCAGCCTGCCTGGACATTCTGGAACACTCATTTGTATCCATTAATGTCCTGGCATTTAGTTACTCTTAAACTAATTATATGGGGAACTGGCCTCCTGGTGGCTCTGGTCACTTGGATGGAGAACACACCCGAGTGAGTACTTGTTACTCTTGGTGAACGTCCCAGCCGGAATTTTGTTACCCCTTCTGGAGAGGTTAAACATTCCAGCCCAACCACACTGCCGTGTTTAGTTACTTGAGGTTTTCACCTGGACGCCTTGATCTTTCGGAATCCTGATCCTTGTTTCGTTCTGACTCCCTTGCGGGTGTGCTCTGCCCGCGTTCACTGTGTCCAGCTACCCAGAGTCCATCTGAGCCTTCCAGCAACGGTGTCACTAGAAGTATCCAGAGCGAGGCTGTCTGGTGCTAGGCAAGGGAGAGAATGCCCATCTCTCACACCCTAAGAAAAGAAAAACTCTCCCCAGGGGACAGGAGGAGAAGAGGCACGTCTCAACTCATCATTAGGAAAAGATACCTCGTTTTGAGTGTTGACTACATGCCAGGTATTCTACCAGGAGTGCACAAAGTGGGTTAATCCTTTCATGGTTCCCGTGGTATAGATGGGGGTCAGAAAGACCAGAGAGATGAAGCAATGTGAGCAAGTCTGCACAGCCAGGCCGTGATGGCTCCTGAGCTCCATCAGCTCTGCCCACATCCAGTCTGGGCTCCTTCCAGACTAGCTGCCCCTTAATATGGGCTAACACCTCAGCAGGCCTGGGGTCTGCAGCCAGGTGCAGGTCCCACCTGGGGGAGTGGGATGACTTGATAATGAAGGCAGGCCACGTGTGTTATTTTGACTATTTCTGCTGTAACAAATTACTATTAATGGTTTAAAGCAACAGAAATGTATTATCCTGAGGTTCTGGAGGACAGAGGCTAAAGTGGGTTTCACTGGGCTGAAATGGAGGTGCTGGAGGGCCGTGCTCCTTTTGGAGGCTCTAGGGGAAGTCCGTTTCCATGCCTTTTCCTGCTTCCAGAGTTGCTTTCCTCGGGCCTCATTTCTCCATCTTCAAAGGAGTAGTATAGAGTCTTCAAACCTCTTTCTGACCTAATTCTTTTGCTGCCACTTCCACTTTCACCTGTGATTGCATTGAAGCCACCTACAGAATCCAGGATAATCTTTCCATCACAAGGTCTTCATCTGCAACACCAATTCCCCTTTATCACATAACCTGAAATGTCCACAGATTCCTGGGAATATGTCATGGACATCATAGAAAAATGCGAGATCATTATTGTGTTTACCTTGGGAGCATCAATTTTACTTGAGGCTGGCTGATGGTGGCACTCAAGACCCCATTCCCCAGTCAGGCCTGTGTTCTGACCCTTGCCTCTCGCCCTGCTAATCCACCTGTGAACGTCTAGAAATATGAACTCTAACACCATCCCAGAAGGTGGGGAAACTGGACTGTGTCTCCATGCCCCACGGACCCCAGCTTCTAAGCAAGGATTCTGAACTTCGGCCCAGCAATCCCAAATATGGACCCAGCAACACCAACGGAGACAGGTCTCCCAAGTAGTCTCAAAATATGTGAGGCTCACAGGCACATAAAGTTACTGTTCATCACAAAACCTTCACCACCAGAGCCAAGGTCCAGGGCAAGGATGGCCCTTCTGCAAAGATCACTCTGGCTGAAATTTTGACCTATTTTTTTCATAAAAAGTTGACTTTGATACTTAAGAGGACAAGATTCAACTGGGATAATAAAAAAATAAAACCACACCTTAATTGGAGAAAGGCTTGGGGCATTTGCTATGTTTTATGAATTACCTGTGGGGAGTTCTAAGAGGCAGATTTTGGTTAAATGTAAAAGGACTTTCAAACAATCAGAGCTGTTTGGGGTTGAAAAGTCTGTCTCAAGAGGAAGGCAGTTCTATCCCTCTGTTCATGTTCAAGTCAGGTGTAGAGTGTGGTTCAAATGGAGACCTGTAGGAAGGATCCTGGTCTCAGAACCCAAACTGGAGGGAAATGGTTACCCAAGGAACCTCTTTCATTGTCCCGGTGAGATGCTAGCACTTTGACACACACTCACGTCTTAATCCTCATGGTCATGATGAGGGGAAATAGTATTAGTGTCACTATACAGGTGAAGAAACTGAGGTGAGGTGCAGAGACCTGCCCCAGGTAAGGCAATTTGTCCAGGGCTGAGCTAGGAGGACACTGTGGGTCTTTTTCTGTTCCCTACACCTCTCTGGTGGGGAGTGGAGCCTGCAGGGTCTTGACTCTCCTGACTTACTGATTTTATGATAGCACTGAGAATGGAGGCAAGACAACTGAGTTTATTTTGTATACAAGGGCAGCTTTAGATATCATTATCTCCTTTAATCCTCTCCACTTTTCTATTATCCTCACTTTACAAGTGAGGAAGAGAAGACTCTCAGAGTTCAAGTAACGATGCTCAAGATTACAGAGCTGCTAAGTGGTGGACACAGAATTCAAAGCAAATCCTGGGTTCTCCCATGGCCCCTTCATGGATGCTGCTTCTGGAAGTCAACGCTGCCGAGGGTGGGATCCCGGCTCTTGCCTGACGCCTGAAGATAGATAAAAGACTTTCACGTGTGTTATCTCACGGGCTGACACGGAGAGTAGGCAGGTAAATGGCCTTGCTTTCAAGAACCACATGAAGGTGGCTCTGGAGCATCTGTCACAACTGGAAATGGAAATGTCCAAGTAAATCAATGACTAAAAGATTAAAAAAAAAACTGGCAGGGGGTGATTATTCCAAGATGTTAACATTTTGCCCTCAAACATAGGTTTTAAAACATTATGGGTATCTCTCTCTCTCTCTCTCTCTCTCTCTCTCTTTCACACACACACAAATAAATAAAACCATTCCAAAAATAACTAAGGTTATTAAACAGGTAACTCAATAGAAGAATGCTATTATTTTTAATTATAATGGTTTTAATTTCCCTTTCCCCCTCCATAATTTCTGCTAATAAGCTTGTCATCTGGGCTGGAAATGATTATGAAAGGTTGGCAAAAGATTTTATTACCTAGAATAACATTTTTCTACATTTTACTTTCCAATTTTATGAATTAAATGGAGTTTCTTTTAAAATTAGGACACAATTCAGAATATTACCTCAGGATTAATTCATTTGAGTGTGTAAACGCTCTCATCTTTAGGGTGAAGTCTGGGTCCTGGTGATGAGTAATTCTACTCAAACTGTTAAAGACAGAAAGGAAAATGGTCTTTGCAACCTGTGGGAACTATAGGGAAATTATGAGATGAGTTCTGGATGGAGCTTAAAACAGAAGACTGGATTGTAAAGCTGGTTAGTAAATCAGGATCATGTGCTAAGTGCTTTGTTGCACGCAAAGGGATCCAGTTGGGAACTGTGGAGAATTAGAAAATGAAGGGGAGAAATACAGATTTGTGGTCCAGGATCGTTTTCATTAAAAGAAAAGGTAGAAGCAATTATTACGTAGACTATAGATGTGAAACTTAGTAAATGTAGAATGTAAATGTCTCAACACAATAACTGTGAAATTGCCAGGAAGGCTATGTTAACCAGTGTGATATAAATGTGTCAACCGGTCTGTGAAACTAGTGTATGATGCCCCATGATCATACCAATGTACCTAGCTATGATTTAATTTAAAAAGATAAATTAATTAATTAATTAAAAAAAGAAAAAAGAAAAGAGTGACTTCAGAGGATCCGAGAAAGATGGCAGCTGAGTAAGAGCTTCCTTGCAACTTGACACAGTGAGTCTGGGGAGACAAGACTCCAGGCATCTCTGGCTGGTGGGATCAGCCTATAATCATCTTTTTGAGGACACAGGGAGTCAGTGAGAGACTTCTGGACTCCAAGAGGAGGATAAAAACAGTGGAAAACTGGCCAAGTGGTTGCATGTGTTCATTAAGTCTAATCTGCCAGCAGCTGTAAGTACAGCAGCAGTGAGACTGCAAACTGGAAAGGCCTTACCTGTGAGCTGCTTTGGTGTTTTTTGACTTGGCACCCAGTTGAACTGCCTAGAGAGAGCTTGGGTACTGGGAGCAAGACATGATTGCAAGAGGGACTTTACCAAACAAATGCAATCAGTGTAACCTGGCTTATTGTACCCTCAATGAATCCCCAACAATAAAAAAAATAAAATAAAATAAAATGATAGCTACCTTTAGGAGTAAGGCCTAGTAATGTAAGTTTATTCTACTTTCACAATGCTTAGAATGACAGTATGGTTTGTATAAGGAGACAAATATACTTAAAAGAAGGAGTAATGACAGATTTTGAGTACAGTGAGAGAGTGTGTTGGGGGCCACTTTCTTGACAAGAGGTGATCTTATCATTTGGATTTCAGTGAGGGAAAGAGAATCCAGTCTTATGTATTTCACATATGAAGAGATTTGATCTTCTAAAAGAGATAGACTTTTGTCTTGCACAAGAGCAGAAAAGTGAGTGGGCCAGAGAGAGTAGACAATAGAAATAGAGGACTGAAGTCAAGGTGCTGGTGGGACATCCTTCCTCTTACGGTTCTAGGAAAGGATTTTTCCTGGCTTCTCCTTGCTGCTGGTGGAGGTCACAATCCTTGGAATTCCTTGGTTTTAGATGTGTCATTCTAATCTCAGCCTCAGTCATAACCTGAGATTCTTCTCTGTGTGTCTAAATGTTTCTTTCCTTATAAGGACACCAGTTATTAGCTATAGGGCCCAGCCAATTTAACAGGATTACACTTCACTTAAATTTATTACACTGGGAAGTATCCTATTTCCAATTAAGATCGCATTCCCAGGTGCCAGGGATTGAGACTTCCAAGCATTCCTTTTGACAACACAACACACAACAGAGGCCAAGCCAAATAAATAGCACAATGATATTTATCAAATTTATAGCTTTAAGCAAAATTTTATCTTTTATTAAAATACAACTTTACATGTAGCAAAGTACCAAAATTGTTACTGTAGAGTTTATTGAATTTAGTTAGCAAATGAATCATACATTCACACAGTTAAATAAAGATCATGGACAGACCTTGAGTGGTCTGCCCCTATGATACATTCTTATCAAGGAGAAGTTAGCCATTATAGTATAAGGTATTTTTGGCTGTTTTGGATTTTCTATAATGGAACAATACAGCATTTACTCTAACTTCTTTGAGTGCTTTCGTTAAATTTCGTGTTTACGAGCGCATCCTTGTTTTTGCTCGTGACGGGGCCTCCCGGAATGATTGCAACAGTGCTCCAGAACTGCTCACAGGGGTACTTAAACCATGAGAAATTCATCACTCAAAAAACAGTCCAAGAACAAATTACCAGAACTGTGATCTGGACACGAAAGAGGCTAGTTCAGAAAACTGTAATCGCAGTCAGTACTGCCTCAGTGCCTCTTGGACACCCTGGGAGAAAGGAGGCTGATGCTGAAATCCTGCAATAGTGCTGCAGGGAACCTCACTAGGAATGGCAAGAGGGAGCATTTCAGTAGCAGCACCAGGGCTGTATCAGGAAGCACAGCTGCAGAGGAGGCTGAGGGTGCAGTGTTTAGCATCCCTTCTCTGAAGCGGCTGAGAAAGTATCTGAGGAGGGGCATGAACAGCAGGACGTGCAGAAAGTAGAGGATGATGACGGATGAGCTGGGAGGACAAGGAATGAAGGACATTTTAGGGAAAAGAAAGAGCAAATATGTGCCTGGAAGGTTCTGGAAACTATTGCAGTAAACAACTAGAGTCAAGGTTGAGATTGAAGAATTACTAGAATGACACTGCAATCAAGAAATCCACGTGATCTGCTTTGGTTTCAATCTTATTTTATTTTAAGGAGCTTTATGGGATGAAAATGATATTTTCAAGTGGCAAAAATCCTAACTGTGCAAAAATGGAGATGAAGAAAACACAGCCTTCCTCCTGTGTAGTCCTCAGTCTCCCATTTCCACTTCCAAAGCCAAATTCAGGGTCAGTTAAGCTTTTATTCTCTTAGAGATAGTGTAAGCATTTAAAAAATTAGAAATATTTAAATATGTCCACATACATGTCTGTGTATCTCTGTAGCACACAGTAAGTGTGAGTATGGTAATTCACTCTCCATCTGGGTTTTATCCTACAGATATTGCCTAACTAGCAAATGCAGAAAAAAAATAGCTGCTTGGGATTTCATCTACATAGTGCATCTTAAGATGTATCAACTCCCATTGACAGTCATTTAAATTCTTCCTGTATCTATGCCTCTGATGGAAATATACACATTATAGCTACAGATCTACATGTAGATTTGTAAAGCGATACACACACATTCTGCCTGAAGGGGAACTTTTAAAAATTAGAAAATGGGTTAGAGATATTTATTTTTAATTTTGATGTACACTACCAAATTTTCTTTCAAAGAGATTGCTGTAATTTTCGTTTGCAACAACAAGGCCTCGGGGTGTCTATTTTTCTGTAACTGCATCTGAAAGTAAGTATTTGCTGAGATTAACACACTGCCTGAATAAATAAATTAGTCTAAATTAATAAGGTAAAAAGTGGATTTCCTCTATTTTACTTGCATGTCTATTATATCATAAGTAATACTGGATTTGATAAGTTTGAGTTCTAGTATGATGTCACTGGAAGAACTGTTGGTCGATGGAAGTTGCGTTGGAGACTTAGAGAACAAGGACATGATGGAACAAGGCAGAGCTCATTTTCAATTAAGGGCAAGTAAATAAAAGTGATTCAATAGGTAGGAGATGCATGGTATTCTCAACTGGGAAGATGTAGAAATGGATAAAAAAATGCATATCTGTTAGCTCTCCCTATTCAACTATGTATTTGGTTTAAGCATGTTGATTTTTTTATTAATATTAAATCATAGCTGTGTACATTAATGTGATCATGGGGCACCCTACACTGGTTTCATAGACCATTTGACACATTTTCATCACACTGGTTAACACAGTCTTCCTGGCATTTTCTTAGTTATTTTATTGAAACAATTATATTCTACATTTACTAAGTTTCACATGTACCCTTGTAAGATGCACTGCAGGTGTAATCCCACCAATCACCCTCCCTCCACCCATCCTCCCCCTCCCTAACCCCCTCCCCCTTCCCCATATTCTTAGGTTATAACTGGGTTATAGCTTTCATATGAAAGACATACATTAGTTTCATAGTAGGGCTTAAGCATGTTGATTTTTTATTTTTTCTTTGAAAATGACAATGACCTCGGTCGATATTATGCTGGAATCAGACCCTAAATACTCTACATGAGTGTGAGTATTTAGTCAAGAGTCCACACACCTGCAGTCAATGTGAAAATCTACTTTCCTTCCTGAAAAATCATTCGTGGTACAGGGATGTTGTTACGAAGCTATTCATTGAACTTGAGTAGTATGGCTATGAAGTTGTCAATAGTATCATTTTAAGAGGTTGTTCTACAGGAAACATTTGGAACCTAAGCCATGATTTAGAAACAAGAAAAGCCAAGCATCAAAATACAGCAACAGCAGATAGTTTGGAAGGAAAAACATAGAGGCTGATCAACTGGCAGGGTGCAGTGACTATAAACCCGGCACTCTGGGAGGCTGAGGTGGGTGGATCGCTTGAGCTCAGGGGTTTCACATCAGCCTGAGCAAGAGTGAGACCCAGTCTCTATCAAACACAAAAAACTAGGCAGGTGTAGTGGCATGAGTCTGTATCCCAGCTACTCAGGAGGCTGCGATAAAAGGATAGCTTGAGTACAAGAATTTGAGGTTGTTGTGAGCTACAATGTCACCATGGCAGAGTAAGACTCTGCCTCAAAAATAATAAATAAATAAATAGTAATCCCATTAATGCCCTTATCTTGGATAAGTCTGTTTTTTTTTTTTTTAAAGAAAATGGACTTTCAGTAAGTTAGTTCAGTTTCCCTTGCTTGGCAAAGGCCAGTATGAGCTTGTAGTTTCTGGAAATATTATATCAGTTCCAAAATCTGGATGGTACAAATTTGAGAATTCCCATGCTAGAAGAGACTTTCCGATTAATCTGTACTGATTGCTTCATTTGCAGACTATATAATCAGTTAAGTAGTAAAATTACTCAAAATGTGCATAGGGGGATTGGGAAAACTAGGGCAAAACCAGTTACTACAGTTCCTGGGCGGGTAGTCTCAGGTCACACAGCTGATGATCACATTGTGTGATATCATCGGCGGTATACAATTATAGCAGCTTTTAGTGCTTAAAAAGCAATCGTTTGGGTTGCATTGACTATGTTACTAATAGAAGCTCTACAGGCAAAAACAATTAAACTATTAGTTATGCAATAAAAACAATGTAAATTCAGCCTGCTGAATGTTGTAAGGCACAGTTTTGTAAATATAAAAGAAAGTCCACTCTTTCTTTTTCTGCTAAGTCATGGAATAACTTTTTTATGGTGTGAATTATAAACAGGTGGTGGCCAGCAAGTTATTTCCGTTTGTTCCTCTACTCTGTCTCTATTCTGTCTGTTTTTATTTTCTCCTTACTATGTGATCTTGGGCTCCATGGGACCTCAACAATGAGAAGAATGAATCCAGTTATGCAGAGGAGAGCATCTAATCACTTAGGCCTATATTGGAGACATGTGGCAAAATGTGAAGCTCCATACTCCTAACTCTACAATGGTTGTCCATGATGCTTTAACCTTTCGGTCCTTAAAAGATCCATGTCATTCAGGCACCTAGTAAGAAAAAAAAAAATTTTTTTTGAACAACAACAAAAAAATCTAAACCATCTAAATGGCTCATTATTTTGCACGATAACAAAGGACCAGCCAAATGACTTGTGAGATGGGAATAATTGTCCAGTTCTCTATTCAGCAAAGAAATTAATTGATGCAACTGAATTTCCAATGCCTCCTCTTGTAGCTTCCTGTCTCTACTGCTCTTTTCCTACCTTTTCCCCGGTTGATTTTCAATAGTTGCTGGAATACAACTTTAAAAGTTGTACATATGGGTAAAACCCTTTAAGGTTGTCCACTGAATTTGAGATTAATGCCAAATTCCTAGGCATGAAAGGCAAGAGTTGCAGGGGAGGCTGATTTCCTTTTTTCCTCCAGCCTGGGTCACTCCTTTCCTATTCAGGGGAAGTGCATTCCCCAGCAAAGTTCATTACTGCCTGTGTTGCTTAGAAGCACAAAAGGACCTCCTCTCCTCAGGACTGCTCTGCCCTGGTAATTATACGCTTATCTTTCAAGGGACTGTCTAGTTTACATTGTATGTCCCAGCTATACCAATTAAAATCGTTTTTTTCCTTCTATTACTATTATTGTTATTTGCCACAGAGACTGTCCTTCCTCAACACTATTTGGTTTAATGAGGACTAGTAACTTCAGGGCTTGCCCTCATGGCACAAGCAATATTGCCTCACTTGCAGACCACAAAGATTAGTTCAAGGGGTAAGTGAAATATTGCAGGCTAGTTTTATTACATATATATTTTAAAAAAAAAAAAAAAGACTAGGAGACAGTCTGGGGAGGTGTGAGGCTAGTTGTTCTGGGAGCCAGAATTCTAGCTTCATGAAGAAAGTGAATGTTATCAAACGAAACCTCCTGTGGGAGGAAGCAGAGACAAGCTACAGAAAGGCACAATTGTATTCCTGTCTTGGGCTCCAGAATCCAGGCTATTCTCCTATTGTATTAAATGACTCAGTACATTCCTTTTTCTACTTAAGTAATTTGATTTGTGTTTCTTTTATAACCAACATAATGCTAAGCATTCCAAACCATATGTGGACTTCTAATATTTAATAGTTTCTATAATACTTTATTTAACACATTTATTATTTCTATGCTTCTGGCTCTCAGTGTTTCCAAGTCTAAAATTAACTGCTTACTGTACATGATGTTCCCCCTTCAGAAATTGAAAGAGACTTGGAAAAAAGCAATGTCCTTGCCATATTGGTGGTTATATCAAAGTGGATGTGCCTCGTGGCAGAGTTCTAAAAGTAGACTCGGGGAACAATGATAATAACATTGCTGTGATCATATTAACGTTGAGACTTCCTTTGACATGGAAACAAAAGGATGTGAGTTAAAGATGCAAACATTTTTATCCTAATCTTGCTTTCTCTGGCCTGCTATAGCTTCCACTCTGCTAAGTGTATGCAGTGAACGGGGACGACATGAGAGTTTCTGCAGCAAGGCTTCCTCCTCTGGTCTCTGGTGAAAGCTTGTTAGAGATGACCTAACAGGGTGGCTACCTCTCCATTCTCTGGTTTTTAATGGGGCAATCTGAGCCTACAAATTCTCAGTTGATAGTCAGAGGAGCAAAGGGTCACTACAAGTCGTCAGCAGGTGCCAAGGTCCGCTGGAGGAAATCACCACTTGCTGCAACCCTTGAACCTAATTAGCCTCCTCTTCATTAATTAGATGCATCACCCACAGTCCTGGGAGCCATGTTGTTTTGCACTTAGGCTTGCAGAGAACATTCCCCTTATCATTTTAATGTAGTCCTGGTGCCATATATCATGCAAAAGAAAGCAGAAAGTATTTCCTGGGCACACTTGTTTGCCTTAGACTATGTAAATCTTTCTAAATAAGATGGGTGTCCTTGGACAATGCATTTCTTACAAAATATCAATGGAAGGGATTTCTAAGATCCCTCTCCTGGAGAACGGTAAGGGCAGGACATCAGACAATGAATATGAAGACCAGGAGGTGATAGCATTTCCTAATCAGACTGTCCAGTAAGGTCCCAGGGGGCTCTCACTGCCCACACCACAATCTAAATATCTAGCATATTTGAAACTGGCCGGGATAGGTGCTAACATCTACACAGTCTCCTTGAAGCTGTGCTGATTTTGCATTCTTAAAGTAACTGTATACAGGAATAGAATGAGTTTCATAGGTCATGTAATTGGAATTTTTGTTTTATAAATGAGTAAAAGGGACATAAAGATTTTAAGTGCATACAACTGATTCGCATCAGAGCCAAGACAAAAAATAACTGACAACAAAAACACTAGCCGCACCTCCTAACTTCTTCCGAATCTTGCCCTGTTAATTATCCCTTGCTCTCCTGTAACTGTGAACCTTTCCTTCTATGCCAGAGACTTCTCAGCATTCTCATACATGTGGTGGCAGCACGCATCTGGAGTCCTAGAAACTTAGGAGGCTGAGGCAGGAGGATGCTTGAGATCAGGTGTTTGAGGCTGCAGTGAACTATGATAACACCACTGCACTCCAGCAGAGGCAACAAAGTGAGGCTCTGTCTCTAAAAAAGGAAGAAGAGAAAATTAACCTTGACTTTGTTTCCTCTTCTGCCAGCTACATTTCATCAGTTTTGTGCCTTGCAGCGCCAGGTACTCTGTTCTGCCCCCAGCTTCTCTTCTCACCACCCAGCACCTTCATTCATTGGGTCCAGTCGTCTGTTACCTCCCTTGTTTCCCCAGGTCCTTGGAGATTTAATGGCTAATGTCTAAACACACCTCCGTAAGATCTTCTTGGATCTCTAAATGGCATCAGTATGCTGACTACAGTCATCTTGAAATTTTCTCCTTTGTATCTTCTCTGGGAAAATATCTCCTGACTTCATTTGCTTCCACAGACATCTGCCCGTCCCTCTTCTGCTGCCTTTAACACTGATTCTCACATCCTTCCTTCAGCCTTTCTTCCCACCTTTTGTGATTTGTTCATTCAGTCATCCCATCCCAGGATTCAACAATCCAGACTTGTCCTTGGAATCTGGAAGCCTCTAAGCCATCACCAATCTGTGGCTGCTCTTGGACACATGCACCTCCAAACACACCCATACCCACACCCAGAGCCCCTCAAACAGCTCACACAAAACCCAAGCATTGCCGATTCTCCCATCCCTAACCTGTAAAATGGATTCTTCTCCTAGGTGTCAACTTTGTTGAATAAAATCACGATTTAATTTATGCAATTATCTGAAAGGAACACACTACAGGTATCTGTGGCTTCCTAACTCTTCCTCCCTCCATTCCTTAGTCCCCATAAAGGATTATTGTTCTAGCAAAATATCTCCCCAATTTCTGTCCCAACCCCATCCCCAAGCTCAGCCATGGACTTATCGCAGGCCATTGTCGTATCTTACCTGCATTGTCGTTATTTCCTAATGGTTTCCCGATTTAGTAGTGGCTCTGTTTCCAATCTACCATCTCACTCACTGGAGATTAGTTTCTACCACAGAATGAAAAGGAGAAAAAGAAATTAGTTGTAGATTTTATGAGCTTGTTACTTTCTCATACCCATAGGAAAGAGCTTTGTCATAGTGTCGTCTCTGAACCTTAGGCAAGTCGAGCTCTTTTATCCTGAGCTTCCCTGCAAGGAGAGCCGCCCATCCAGCGGTTGGAGGACTGCTCACGTAATTCTGCCAGCCCACTGACCACACACCAGTGCTGATGTTTGTCCATCTCTTTCCTTTGGGGTACTTTATGTCTTTGACAGCTGCGCCGTGGACACAAACTGTTTCCATTTCCCAGCACAAAATTTTAGTTACACCGCAAGCTTTAAAAAATCCTTACTGAATGATGAATGGATGGTGACATGTATGAAACAATGCAGACGTACTGTGTTATGCACATCCCTGTATTTGAACATGTCAGTTATCTTGTACTCACCTCATGTTGGCCTGGCCTGGCCTGTTCTTATACTAACCATCCGGTAATTCAGATGTAAATTCCATGTGGGCTGTGACTCTGGTCTCCCACTGTGGAAACCAGCTTTGTGCCCATGCATTGTCCCCAACACTTTGGAAGTGTTGGGGAGTAGGACTGGGAGAAACCTTTGACCAGTGAGGATGGGTGCTCCTGGCTAAATGTACCCCCTTCTCCATGAGGAGTGCACCATCCTAAGCCTAATTCCATGTGTCTGCTTTCAAGGTCCTAAGGATCAGAGCACCAGCAGTGACGGCCACCCCTTTACTCATACCAGATCAACCTGCCTCCATCTTTACATCACTTCTCATCTCTCATTTCTGCTCCTGGGGATCACATTCTCCATCAATAATCAGACTTAAGCCATAATCTCAGGTTTCAGTTTCCAACAAGCCTAGGCTGAAGCAGTGGCTAATGACCACAAAAGGGGAAAGCAACTGGAGATTTTTATTAGCTAAACCCTCTTCATACAATTTTTCAGAAGAATAATTTTTTATTTTTATCAAAAAATATGTTTCCAGGCCATTTGTTAGCCTGAATTTATATGTGGATAAAGGTATTATACACAGTCTCGGTATGCAGTTTGGCTCCTGCTTCTGTCAGTCAGAAATTATTGAACATGAATAATTTACTAATCTCAATAAACTTCAGTTTTTTTCATCAATGTGATAGGGGTGAGAATGATCTTCTCACAGGATTGCAAAAATGGATGAAAACCGCCTCTTAGTACTTGCAGTTGTGAACTCGCAGGACTGCATAACAATGTATTTCTGTAAATGTGAATGATTATCGAATGGGGAAAAACAAGCCATTGTCATTCATTATAACCAGGACTTTCAGTTAGTTATAGGAAATTAAAAATAGTCTAACACATTTAATGGCATATCAACATTGAATATTCATTTTCATCTTACATTTCTCTTTACATTTTTTTATGGATAAAGTTTGTTGATGTTAAGTTGACAGAACTAAAGAGTTGCTCTTGCCAGCATAAAATATGATTAGTCAGTCTCCTTTGCATTCATTTAGGAGACACAGAGCTCTTATTGCTTATATAAGCATTTTTATTTTTCCAGTTTCCATAAGGGATGGAGTAACATTCACAGAACACTACTGTGCTTACAGATATGGATATAATGCTCAAATTAACTGATAGGCAGTGAAGTGTCACCCTGAGATAGCCTAAAATGTTGATTCATCAACTAATGTACAACAATTTGAATTCAGCATATGCGGGGGTTTGACACCTGTCCATTTAAAATGTGTGCAAAGAGAGAGGTGCAGATGTCAAGCACACAATGTCCACACACAGCTATTTTTGCTTTAAAATAATGTAATTCCTTTACCTCGACAAAAAAAAATAAAAAGATTCTTATTCAATCATTGTAACATGTAAATGGTGCTCATCAATAAAGTTTTCATAGGAATGCCACAGAAGCACGGAGTTTTTTTCTTTGTGTTCATTTTAAGCTGTGTGTAATGCTCCAGAATGAGTCTTTCAGAATTCTTACCACTGCTGATTTAATTACTTGTCACAGCATTGTAAAAATAGCCACTTTGTCCTCAAAAGATAGGCTCTACTGGTTCTTGATATCCTTGAAAAACTTTACCTGCATTGGACACTTGGCTCCCAGAAATTAATGAATGCATGTTTATGGCATAAATGAATGAGCAGTTAGGTCACAACATTTCATTGTGTGTGTGTAGAGGGGGTGTTTTCTTTCTTTCTTTTTTTTTTAATTAATTAATTTATTTATTTTATTGTGGAGAAGGGGTGGGGAAAGAAGGCGGGGGAAGAGGTGAGTGACAGGGTCGGGACAGTGGCATGGTACCACATTGGCTGTATCTAGGTAGAGGCAGTTTCAGGCCGGGCCTTGCTGAGTCGTTGCTACGCGGAAGTAGCTCGATGGATCTACTTCTAGTCAGGCTCAGGAAGTTGCACTAGGCCTCAGGCACATGGAAGGGCCCAACAATTCCCTCTTTTGTTTTTTGTATGGCAGAAAAACATAGCCCCTGTCTTAGGCTGCCTGCTCTTGCAGTTTCAGTCTTACCCTTCATGGGGATACAAACATCAATGGTTTGGTCCCTGTCTTAGGTTGACTGAATGCAGAGTGATCTTGCCCGTCTTTGGGTACTATGAATGTAATCCACCATGCAGCCTCTCCATATCCTGTCTTAGGTTGTCCCTGCTTTGGGAATCTTACCCATCATTGGTGCTATGGAGGGCAGTGAAGAATAATAGTTAGATTCTTGGTTAATGA